>CAUYQG010098370.1:0-10375 GCA_963574415.1 Tarsius wallacei
CCAGCTACTTGGAAGGCTGAGGCGGAAGGATCGCCGGAGCCCAGCAGGTCGAGGCTGCGGTGGCCGGGAGCGGCCACTGCACTCCAGTCTGGGCGACAGAGTGAGACTCCAACTCAAAAAAAAAAAAAAAAAAAAAGAAAATATCTAGGGGAGGAATAATGTTGTACTTTACTTACCACTGAGTATAATTGATGTTTCTGCACCCTGGGCCAATATATGCCCATTCCTAGTAAGGGAGGAACACATTAGAAAAAAAGCTTAGATTTCATGGGAACATCACTGATACCAGGAAACACAGAAATAAGAGTATCTTTTGGTGGGGGCAAAGAAGAGGGAGGAGATGTGTTCTATTGAGACATAATTTGAAATGCTTAAAGGACATCTTATGGAGAAACCCAACAAGTCAATGGAAATATGGAGGTGATTTTGAGTGTATAGTAGATTGTGGAGACATTTTTATAATTCTAACATTTAAAACCGTGATATTGCCAAGAAAAAAGTGATAAACAAAGCCGTAGCAGCCCTTTACTTCTATAACAAACATATTTATCTTTCAAGGAGTTTTCTAGGAGAGGCAGTAGGAAATAGTGGTGGTTAAACCTGCGGTCTCGAAAGTGAGAAAGACCTGGGTCCAAATATTCATATTGTAGCTTTAGGTAGCGTATTTAGTTCTGTGAGCTGACGTCTTCCTCTAGAGCACAAGGCCAGTGACAGTGTTTATATCACTGGGTTGTTGGGAAGCTTCAAAGAGACAATATACACCAAGGCACCTGCTTCATAGTAAGCCCTCAGTAAATGTTGGCTATTGCTCCTTAAATAAAATAAAGAGATATTATGACAGCTTAAAATGAGGAATAAACTAATTTTTTGTCTGTGTTGCCTAAAAAATATAGGATATTTGAGCACTTTAATTCTTATATTAGCAATGGAGGAAAAAAAATCAGTTAAATAAGAACTTCCAAGATTAAACAGGTTTTGCTTATTTTTTGAAATTATTATAGAATTTGAATGGGATTGATTATATATATAGTTTAGTTTCGTAGTTCTTACTCGTTTTTTAAAACATTACAAATCTTTTTAACGTAGACTTGGACTATTCTTTGCAGAAAGATAGATAGATGAGATAGATAGATAGATAGGCTTAAAAATTATTCTATATTTGGAAATAAGGTAAAAGGGACAACTGTGGCATTTCAGAGTTTTGCTAGAGCAGAGTTCAACAAGTCTGACTAAGGCTCACCTGCTTCTTGGGATTTAGCTTTGTCTAATTTACTATTTACTATTAATTAGAACCCAGATTATAAAGTTACATCTTAATTTGTAGAAAATTGATAAGATGTGAGTCCTTTTTTGTCCAAGTGAGATGTATATGATTTCTCTCCAAAAGGAAGCTAATTCCAAAGACTATGTTTTTATTTTTTTGTAGCACACTAACATGTTTTTAATCTAATTTAGCAATCATATTCTAGCATACTTCCTTTTACTTTCTTTCACTGGTCTCTTGTCTCCTTCTTTGAACTTTCTTTACCAGTCTGCTGGTTTCATCATCAATGAGTAAATATTTGTCTTACTATGCTTGTTATGTATTTATATGAGTTATATTGAAAAAAATGCCCTTGTTTATTACAGCATTATTCACAGAGGCAAAAACATGGAACCAACTGTGCTGCCCATCGAAAGAGGACTGGATTTTAAAAATGTGGTACATATACATTATGGGATATTACACAGTCATAAAAAAGGACAAAATTATGAACTTTGCAGCAGCTTGGATGGACTTAGAGGCTATAATAATGAGTGATCTACCATGGAAACAAAGAACCAAGTATCACACGTTCTCACTCATAAGCGGACCTGAACAACTATTGTAATACTATGAGAAAGGGATTGGCAGTAATGGAAAACTGCCAGGGGAGGGGGAATCACACCTCATCAACAAGGGTTACCTGCATAATGAACATTTGTATACCTAACCCTGAATTGTACTCCATATATTTAAAATTAAAAATTAAAAAGTAAATAAAAAAAATAAACTCACAGGTAACAGACAACTTTTAGAAATGCTGTAATAACACCTTACTTATCTAGCAACACCAGGGAATGAACTGTTTCAAATAATTGGATTTTCCTAATAAATAAAACATACAGGTTTAAAACAAATACTTCAAAACTTTATTTTTGGAAAAAAAATGCTGTAACTTACAATGTATCAGGTATGGTTTCAGGGGAATCATATGTACATTATTTTATTGGTTTTTAAAGTATATATATAGGTTAATTTATTATATATAGTTTATATAATACATAATATATAAAATACAAATAAATATTATATAAATATTTATAATTAAAACATACATATATATGCATATAACATAAATGCACATATATGCATCTATGTATGTCTTAATTATAAGGATTTGACCTTATAGTACTGCAGAAGCTGGGTGAGAGTTCTGAGTAAGGATGTAAAGCTCTGGTTTATGTGTCTGGCGCTAGCACCTGAAGTCCACAGTTGGGAAAAGAAGATGGATGTGAAGCAGAAGAAGCAAAGACAAGCTGAACGAAGGAGAAACTGGTGCCTTCCATCAGGGAGCTAAATATGCATCTGGCCTAGGACTCAGGTAGCTGATCCAGCAGGAAGATCCAACAGGGGCCCAGCTGCTGCCCCACGTCAACAAGGTGAGCTGCCGGTGAATGACAACATGCATGCGTTCCAACAGAACCTGGAGCCCTGCACCCACCTTCCAAGCATTAAAAAACAAGATGGACACTGCTCCAATTTCATTTTCTAAATCTTATTCAAAATGCCTTTTGAGGTTCACACTATCCTGGATATCTGTAAAGAAGAGAATTCTGGAAGTCATAGTTCCAACTTAGCTAAGTTAATACAATACACATCTATCTCACACTATTTATCATAAGATTCGGTTAGGGAGAGGGGTTTACAGACCACCTAAAAGCCTATTGTTTGATAACCTTAGGGATTTATAAATCCTCAGTTATTAAAAATTTTTTTTCTAGTTGTCCATGATAATAAGAATGGTATCAATGACCAAGTTATGAAAATACTGCTTTCTAAATTTAGGTTTGTCAGTGTCAATGACTTTTAACAGCTGGAAAAACTTATATGGTTTTTGTTGCCTTTTAAGTTTTCTTTTTATCCTAGAACAAGCATTCTGAGAAGCCTGCCAGTTTTCTCTAGATGCTGAGGAGTCACACTCTTTACAATGCTTCTTTTTAATATAAGTCTTGTTTTCTAATTTTTCAAGCAAATGTACATATTAAAAATTTATATCTGTATGCCATAACTTTATTCACATTAATTACAAAAAATTAATGAGCATTTTTATTATTTGAAATCAAATTTTCAGACAATGTTAAGCCACAGAATTGTATTAAAGGTATAGCTATCATTTATTTTGAATTTTTAAATTTATTTAACCTGGGTATTCCTTCATTCCTACCCTACCCTTTCAGGTTTGCCCTTATGAACCTCTTGAGTCAATAGGTCTCAGTTTTAATTAGAATGTCTCTTGATCTTTTAACCAATATTCAACTCCGTAGAAAGGAGGTAGTCCCTGCTTATTCGCTCACTGACACAATGGAAAGTCTTTTTACTACAGGGCTAGATAATAACAGCTGAGATACTGGGGGTTTTATGCAGTGCTACTTTATTGCTATGGGAACTTGGACAACTCTCCTTTCTGAAAACTGTTTCACCAAGAAATTGCCTCATGGGATTTCAGTTAACATTTTTTTCCATTGCCAGATGGTTCTCAGAATCTTATATCTTATAATGGACAGTGATGATACATGAACATAAATAAAAACAAAAATAAATCTTTTTCTTTTTACTCATTTTCCAATTTTTGCCTTAGATATTTTCTGGTATTATTTTAAAAAATCATGGAAGTAAAAAACAGCAATAGATGGGAATATGAAATTAGGGCAAAAAGTTATATTAGCTTTAAATATATATATTCATTCAAAAAACTAATAGCCATTGAGAAAATTCTTATTCTTACAATCCTTTTTTTTTTTTTTTTTGAGTTGGAGTCTCACTCTATTGCCCAGGCTGGAGTGCAGTGGCACACTCACGGCCACCCCAGCGTGGACATTCTGGGCTCCAACAATCCTTCCGCCTCAGCCTTCCAAGTAGCTGGAACTAGGTGCGCGCTACCACTCCTGGCTAATTTTTGATTTATTGTAAATACGTGGTCTTGCCAAGTTGCCTGGGCTGGTCTCGAACCCACGGGCTCAGGCAATTCACTCACCTCGGCCTCCCAAAGTGCTGGAATTATAGGCTGAGATACCGAGCCCAGCCTATAACTTATAACATAGATATTTAGTTAGAAAGTAAATAAGAGTTCTTAAATTATGGCAATGTAATCTAAACAGAAAGTTTCATTCATTTATCTTATCTGTAAAATTATATTTGTAATTTCTTGCTTTCCGTAGCATATGATCTAATTTTAATTATTAGCCTTATTGGACTTATGTATAAGCTTAGTGCCCAACCTAGGCAATGTTCAATAAACACTTGCTGCATGAGAAAGGATGGAACAATGAATAAGTAGATTTAACAATGCTGTATTTGTATGTTTAGCAACCCTCTAGTTTCTGACATCAGTTAGCTTAGCTAGTCCTAAAGCACCTTCTCTAAACTGAGGCATAGGAATGCTTCTACCTCTAAGGTGGCACAAATGTGGAGATGCAATGCAGCCAGGTCCCTGTGGCCACAAATGATCTGGAGTCTAGTAGTTTGGATCCATCCTCAAGAGACCCCTCTGACTATGGAAAACCAGAAACCAAAGTCATATATTGCCATCACTGGCAATTCCAACCACACCTGAGGACTAACTGCTCTTCACTGTCTCACCCTCACATACACACCTCTATTTTGAGCACCAACCAGGTCCCTCACCTTAAAAACCACGTATGCCAATTCACTTGTCTGCTTTCCCATATTAAAAGAAGTTATCATAATACACTCAAGCTCAGTTTCTGTTCTACTTCACTCTGAAATATCTCATTTATCGAATCTCAAGACATCTATAAAGGTCTATTTAGAATAATCCAGACAGAATTAACCCTATAAAAACTGGGAAGGAGGTAATCATTGCCCTGTGCACATTTCCCTTTCTCCATCTCATTTTCCACCACACCTTCCTTTCAAGTTATAAAAACTCACCCTTAATACACACACACACACACACACACACACACACACACACACACACACACACATTTTAAGAGATGTTATCTATGTATTACTTTTCGAAGTTGAATTGAATTACAGTAGCAAAGTGGAGTACGACATTCGCTCAACCATGCTTCTGCCATTTTCTTTGACTGTCCTGCCTAAGGCATGATGATACTAGCATTTATTTGATTAATGTCATTTTTTGAGCGAACGTCACACTTAAAATGTGCATACTTTTTTGGCACCCCATGTGTATACACAATTAATGCTCTCCTTATATACACACACACACACACACATACACGCACACACACTTAACTTTCACTGGCTTTCATTCCTCTTAAGATATAAACCAAATCTCTGCATAGCCTCCATGTCTTTGTATGCTCATGTCCCAGCCTAATAGCTCTTTAGCTCTGTATCATCTCTGCCGTCCATCCACACTGTCACCTTTCGGCTCCCGGAAGAGGCCATGCTCACTCCCGTCAGGAGGATAATTCATCATTTTAGCCATTTTAAGGTGGGTAACTCAGTGGTATTTGAGTACATTCACAATGTGGTATAACCATCACCACTATTGAGTTCCAGAAATTTTTCACTATCCTGAAAGGAAATTTGTACTTTTTAAATGGTAACTACTCATTTACTCCTATTCCCAGACCCTGGCCACCACTAATCTGATTTGCCTCCATGGATTTGCCTATTACTGTCATTTCATATAGATGGGATCTCACAGCATGTGGCATACTGTTTTCAAGGTTCATCCATGTTGCAGCATTTATTAGTGTTTTCTTCTCCTTTATGGCTAAATACTCCCTTTTATTTTATGGGTGTTGAGCACACTGTTATTTTGCTCAGAATGAGTTTCCATCCCTTTCTTCACCAAGCTGTCTCCTGCTTATCCTTCAACAGCCAGCTCAACAATTACTTCCTCAAAGAACTTCCCGAGACCCCAGCCTGGATGAAGTCATATGCTTTTTTAGGCCCAGCTTTCTCCTCTGCATAGCTCTTATCTCACTCTGCAGTTAAACCCTCATTTAGGGGTTATTTGATTAATGACTGTCTCCCTAACTAAAATCTGAGATCCATGAGATAAGGAATCCTGTCTATGTTCATTCCACATTGTATTCCCAGTGGTTACTACAGGGCCTGGAATATAAATCAACTTTTGTCAAATAAATGTTGTTGAAATTATTTCCTACTAAGAAGTAAATAGTTGGCAGTAGCTTAATGTTCTTTCATTCCCAATGGTATTTTGAGTTTGAATAGAAATAGTGCTGTCACAGAGAAATGTCGTAGAGGAATTTCCCTGGCAGAGAATAAAGGCAGGACTGTTTGAGGGAGGGACTTCTTCCTGCTTTTGAATTGCTTCACCCAAGGCCTAGTCCACCTGTAAGTTCAATTATCTGAGACACACTTTCATTTACTCAAAACATGTCCTGCTTCCATTTCATCTGCACTGAAATACAGGTATATTTGGTTCTATTAAAATCCTTATTTTGTCACCAAAAAACTAGTGATTTGCTATAAGTAATTATCTCTCATCCATCTTTCCTCTCCAATATTTATAACATAAGCCTGACTGAAATGTGATGGGTTTCTGTAATGTCCGCAACTGAAGAATGCTTTTCTCTGTAAATGGGATTGTAATTATATGTTGGAATGTAACCTTCATTAACTCAATGGCACCGTCTTTTCCAATCTTTTCCTGATATTTGTAGTGGATTTAAAAGTAGTGTTTCCTCTTTCATGCCCTTACTTTACCTCATACATAAACCATATCCTTTGTGCAAGCGTTTGCAGTCTACACAATGCTGTCCTGTCTTTGAGTAATTATATCTGGAAAGCTGCCAGTCATTATCTTCTTAAAGTGATGGCAAATTCTTCCCTAGTATTTACAGACAGATGACAATTAAATTGAGGCCCTGATACAGTAAGAGCATAATTTATTTACTTGGTGGTAGAATTTTATTTAAATTTTGTATAATTATCATGAGAAAAAATTTTTCCAGAATGATAATTTTACACTACACATGAGCTGATTGAAATTTTTCTCAATTAGGCATCAGTTTAAGGGACACTTGTGCCAAATAAAGTGTATCATTTACATGTAGAGTCACTATTACTTTACTTTTTCTTTATTGTCTAATTTATTATGTCAACCCCATGAAAACTAGATTTTTTTTTTTTTTTTTTTGGTCCCAGGTATAGCAAAAGTCTCAAATAATTCTTTTCTCCACGCAGTGAGGTTAGGGGACTAGATTTGAATAAAGTTAATCCAAACTTTAGGCTATTCTCTGAAGGTTGAGCTATGAGCATCAATGTATCAAAGTGGTCCCTAGCTTCAAGGAGTGTCAATAGTCTAATTAATTGCAATAATGTAGTAAATTAAAGAGTGATCATTCAGCCAAAGAGGGATTGGAAGTGGGAGAGCCTGAAGCAAACACAGGCAATTTAAGATCTCAGTATTCAAGGCTGACACAGGTCTTGATATAGTCAGTTTAGTAATCAATTTCCAATTGTGTAGATGGCTATTGGAGTCTAATGTAGTGTATTTTTTAATGACATATAAAATATTATTTATTCTGATCATTCTGTGGCATCTCATAAAGTTTATCTTTATGTGAATGGTAAGAGAGTATGCTGGTCCAGTTAACATGATTATACATTCAACTTGAGTTCTGTATTTCTCATTTTATAAATTTAAAGATAGGGCCTGGCGTTGGGGCTCAGCTTATAATCCCAGCACTTCGGGAGGCAGAGACAAGAGGATTGCTTGAGCCCAGGAATTTGAGACTAGCTTGGGCAATATAGTGAGACCCTATCTCTACAAAAAATAAAAAAGTAGCCAAGCGTGGTGCAATGCACCTGTAGTCAGGAGGCTGGGGCAGAAGAATCTTCTTCGTCCAGAAGGGTAAAGGCTGTGGTGACCTATGATGGTGTCACTGCCCTACAGTCTGGGTGACAGAGTGAGACCCTGATTCAAAAACTAACAAATGAATAAATTTAAAGATTGTTCTGGTTTTATTTATTAATTATTTTTTTATTTATTAATTTTTTTTTTGAGTTGGAGTCTCACTCTGTCACCCAGACTGGAGTGCAGTGGCTGCTCCCAGCCACCGCAGCCTCGACATGCTGGGCTCTGGCGATCCTTCCGCCTCAGTCTTCCAAGTAGCCGGAACTACAGGCGTGCACTATCACGCCTGGCTGATTTTTTGATTTATGGTAGAGATGAGGTCTTGCCAAGTTGCCCAGGTGGGTCTTGAACCCACGGGCTCAGGCATAGATTGTTCTGGTTTTATACACGTCTTTGTGATGTTTGAGAGAAAGACAGGGATATATTCTAGCTGGATCGACTTTGGAATATAGACCAGTTTAAATTTTTGAACTTGCAGGACTAAGAACCAAGATCTAAGCAGTGATAAATTCCCCAATACAAAAACCAACCCAGAGGCACCTCTCTACTGACAGTGATCAGCTGACCCTACTGACATAGCACCCATCTCTCTTACTACAGTTCTTCTTTGAAATTATTTATTTCATTCTTTTAAAAAATTCTTATTTTAAGAATGTGGGGTACAGTTCAGGGTTAGGTATACAAATGTTCATTATGCAGGTACCCTTGTTGCTGAGGTGAGCCCCCCTTCCCCAGCAGATTCCTACTACTGCCAACTCCATCCCTACCCCCATCAGTTTCCCACTACTGTCCATCCTTTTCTTATAGTATTACAATAATTGTTCAAGGTCCACTTAAAAGTGAGAACATGTGATACTCAGCTCTTCGTTTCTGTGATAGATCATTCAGTATTATAGACTTTAAACTCATCCAAGTTGCTGCGAAGTTCATAATTTTGTCCTTCTTTATGGCTGTATAATGTTCCATTGTGTATATGTATCACATTTGTTTTATCCAGTCCTTTTTCAATGGGCAGTACAATTGGTTCCATGTTATTGCTATTCTGAACAATGCTGCAATAAACATGCGTGTGCAGGTATCTTTTTCATAGAGTGATTTGAGTTGCTCCGGATATATTCCCAGTAGGGAAATTATGGGGTCAGATGGAAGGCTGATTTTTAGATCTTTTAGGAATTGCCAAACAGTTTCCCACAGATGTTGTATTAGTTTACACTCCCACCAACAGTGTAGAAGTGTTCCCTTTTCCCTGCATCCTCTCCAGCATCTGTTGTTTTTTGAGTTATTGATGATGGTCATCCTGACTGCAGTGTGGTTTTAATATGCATTTCTTTGATGACTAGTAAAGCTGAACATTTTTTATGTATCTGTTGACTGCTCGTATGTCTTTTTGGAGAACTGTCTATTCATACATTTTGCCCACTTTGTAATGGGGCTGTTTGTTTTTTCTTTTTGGCGCATTTGAGTTTCTTGTAGATCCTAGATGTTAGGCCTTTGTCAGACATACAGTTGGCAAATACTTTTTCTCAGTCTGTGGACTGTTTCTCTGCTCTTTTGATGGTTTCTTTGGCTTTGGAGAAGCTTGACAGTTTGATGAGGTTCCACTTGTCTATCTTGTCTCTTATAACATGGGCACTTGGGTTTTTGATCAGGAATTGGTTGCCAATTCCTATTTCCATAAGGGGATCTCCTGCATTTTCTAAGGTCTGAGGTGTTACGTCTAGGTCTTTGATTCATTTAGAGTTGATTTTTGTGTATGGTGATAGGTAGGGGTCTTGTTTTAATCTTCTACATGTGGTCAGCCAGTCTTCCCAGCATCATTTACTGAATAGGTTCTCTTCTCCCCAGTGGTTGGTGGTGGAGGCTTTGTCAAAAATGAATTGGTTGAGAAATTGAGGTTTTGATTCTGGAATCTCTATCCCATTCCATTGGTCTATATGCCTGTTCTTGTACCAATACTAGGCTGTTTTGATTACTGCAGCTTTATAGTAAAGTCTGGGAGTGTGATACCTCCTGCTTTTTTTTTTTTCCTGAGGATTGTTTTGGCTATTCGTGTTGGGAGCCAACAACCTTGAAGGCCCACCAGATTGACAGGCTTAGGATTTGTGACTAATACGTGGTAAAAAGAAGTTTCTGATTCTGTTTAAGCAAAGGATTGTTTTGAATATTTTTACTTATTATTTGTAGTCGTAGTTATGGTGTTTAGACATAAGGTTCTATAAGTTTATAATCGTAGGCATAAGATTTAAGTGTAG
>CAUYQG010098376.1:0-12413 GCA_963574415.1 Tarsius wallacei
GTCTTCCGGAGGGGCTTGAAGTGAGGCAGGGGCCCTTCTGAAAAAGCAGAAAAAATAGAAGAAGAGGAAACAAGTTACTTCCTGCTTCTTTGTGCTTTCTCTTTCACGGGCCTTTTACTTTGACTGACTATATGTTTAAACTTTTTGTGAGAACCAATCAGAATAGTAATCCTGTAAACCAATCAGCAAATAGGACATGTAAATGAGAAGATTATGAAAAACCAATCAATGTATGACAAGTAGGGCTAACTGTAGCCCCAAGCTATGAAGTATCGAATCAAATGTATAATACCAAAAAATATTGCCTTGTAAGGGAGACAAAGGGGGTTACAATGTAAAAAAGTATATAAGGCAATGCCCTGATGCGTTCGGAGCTTAGCCTTTGGATGCGAATCCGCTGAGCTGGTGCGGGTACAAATTAACTCTGCTTCCTGGAAAAGAAGTCTTGGTGTCCATCTCTCTCTCCCTCTCTCTCCCCGAAAGATTCCACAACACTACCATTAAATATTACAATGTCAGTAAAGTGCTTAGAATGGTACTTAACCCTTGTCATACTTACTTGATGTGAACTCTTACTTTTATAATTGTGAGTCTTTAATCCACATCAGAAACCACTGCTTCTTGGAAAGGGATAGGGGTAAGAGATCTGAGTACCATGTAAAATTAGAACATTGTTTACAGATAGCAGAAATTGAAATAAATAAATAAATAAAAATTGGAATACTTGCCATCTAAAAAGTTTACCAGTAAGGGGATATTATTAACAAGTAAATGGTGGATGGATACAGGGGAAAAAGAAAAAAATTGCATCAAGATTTCAGACCTGGATGACTAAAGAGACGTGAAGTTAGACAACAGGAGGAAGAGCAGGTATTAAAACATACATGTTCACTCTTAAGTTCATGATGCCATGTTAAGTACCATTGGCAAATTACAGATTGTTAGATATATCCCAGCAGTGCCTCCAAAATGTTAAGTCAGACCAACCAGAGTAGGGTTGTGCAATCTGGTGCTGCATGAAAGATGCAAAGAATTGCACAGCAGTTATATTGAAAATATAGTTTATTTAGAAAGTAAATTAGAAAGCGAGAAGACAGAGGAGATTCACTTCCCCAAGGTAGGGGAGTGGGGTAAAAGCTTAGGAAAACATGGCCTGGCCATAGCTCAAAGAACACATGGCCAGACCACAGCTTAGCAAGGCAATGGCGAATTGAGAGAGAGAGAAAGAGAGAGTAGAGAGAGAAAAATTCTCCTCCCCAAGGTAGGAGAGGAGGCCAAAGTTAAGAAACATGGTGGCCATATCTCAAAGAGCCACATGGACACCTCAGCGTTTAATGAAGCAATGGCTAGAAAGTAAATTAGAGAGAGAGAGGAGATTTACCTCTCCAAGGTCAGAGAGGCTGCCAAAGCTTAGGAAACACGGCAGCTGCCATAGCTCAAAGAGCACATGGCCACACCAGAGTCTAGTAAAGCAATGACGACTGGCCACTTGGAGTCAAATCCTTTTAAACTTTCCCTTTGATGAGGGAAGGTCATCAAGGTGATTGGGTGATGGTCTGCTTCACGTCATAACAGAGGGGACAGGTAAGTGCAGGTACTGACGTCAGATGAAGGATAGCAGGCAGATGGGTGGGTTAGTCACATGATTGCTGCCATGGTGATGGGGTCTGTGTCATGAAGGGCTGATTAGGTTAATTTGTTTACAAAACAAGCTGGGGAGGGGGTTGTAAAGCAATTATCAATAACTACCTCTGAGAAACCAGTTTTGTCCTCGGCTAGAGGATTCGAGGGTAAATTAAAGTGAACTGCTAGAAAAATATGACAAAGTTAAGCAATGTTAAAATGGCTGCTCATTGGCTGTATTGACTCAATGTTATGTCCTTTAACAGATAATAAGCACAACTGCCAAGTATATCAGTCAGCTTAGGTTAAGTTGTGCTGCAGTAACAAACAACCAAAAAATCTTTCTGGCTTGAAACAACAACAATATCTTTTTTACTCAAACTGCAGCTCTGTGGAAGATCAGGTACAGCTATGCTCCATGACACATTTACCCTGGGACCCAAATGAACAGAACAGCCACTTTCAAAGATATTTCTGGTAGGGAATATTTCTGGATTTCATGGTATGGAAAGGAGAACATGTAATAGCATATGCTAGCTCATAAAGCATCTACTTGGAAGAAACTTACACTTAATTGGACAAAGCAAGTCATATTGGCAATTCTGGAGTCAATGGAGCAAGGAAATCTCTCATAGAGGATTCCAAAACATGTAGTCAAAATATTTTCAACAAAATTACAATTTACCAGAGGGCTTTATTGTCAATGATCAAAGAAAGAATAGATGAATCCAGTCTACTCTGGTACCTGGATTCTGACCTCTCTTACAATATAAGAATCAGCAATAAAATTTTCTAATATAATTAAAATCTGAAAATAAGCAGGTTCACTGCAGGAAATAAATTCTAAACAAGCAACTGATGAGTAAGGAACTATTTGGGCAGAATTGGAAATAAGATGCAATGAATTGATGTAGATCTCAAAGATCATATTATGCATTCAAGTTTGAATGGAAAATGAGAGGTTGAGGTCTCTGTACAGACAATGTTGGCAAAAGTTAAAGAAGATATTAAGAATTAAGAAGAAGGTATGATAGTCAAATGAGATACCCCAAAAGTAAGGAAGTTGCTCTGCAAGGGGAAAATACAAGTTGTGTGTGTTTCTGAGAGAGGAAGAGAGAGGGAAGGAGGAAGGGAGGGAGGGGAGGAAGAAATGTTGAATGCCTTTGTCATATGGAGGAGATGGGAAGGTGTTCCAGTTAAGTTTTCTTGAGATGGAGATTCATAACGGGCCTGTGGAACAGAGCAGAGGTTACAGAAAGTTCTTTTTTTTTTATTTATTATTTTAAAGATGTGGGGTACAATTCAGGATTAGGTAGATAAGTGGTCATCATACAGGTAATGTTTGGGCCTCACTTTGGTCTCCACTTTGCCTGGTTTGAGATCAGGTACTCTTATTGATGTTATGCATCCCCCCCCACACACAAGAAAGCTCTTAAAGACAAAATTCTTACTTACTCAGTGTCTGTATCTTCTGTTTGCATTTAATAACCTTCTTTCTTCAAATGTTACCATATTATTATTTATAAGTGAAATGAACCCAAATTAACTCTCTGCTTCTATAAACAGCAATTTTACACATGTATGAAAAAACATATCTGTTTGTGACAGCCTAAGAAACTTTGAAATAATCATTATCAAACAGCTTTATGAACTAAGAGTATGTTCTGCTTCCTTGTACCATTCAAAAGTATCACAGTGCTTCACCTGTAGTAAGTGCCAATTGAAGACTGTTGACTAAATGGAAGAATTGTAGTTCTGTTCCTGTTTTTTAATATGGAATAGTCATTTGAATGACAGGGAATCCAACAATTATATCTCTTTAGGCCTGAATCCAACAATTGTATCTCTTTAGGCCTTATCCTTCTCATGTGTTAAATGGAAGGTGGATTGATTAGAATCTACCTTTTAGGCTATTGAGAAATAGAAACACAGTGTCAAATAATTTTCACCATAATGTTTGATGGTTTGTTTGGAAATAAATTGGTCCAGTGATATTTTAAGTTAAGCTTCTATGTTTTTCAAATCGTAGTACTTGTTATTTAAGTAAATATCTACAAAAATCTTTATAGAATTATACTAGACCTATGTGATACCAAACACTCCAATGAAAACCGAAAGTGTTAGACAAATATCTAGATATTATCATGTACTCAGAAAACTGCTACCTTATATGTAAATTAGTTATATGTTTTAACCATAGAAAATCTGACTTCTAATTATGTGTCTTAAAACTGACAGGCAGAATAAAAAATAAGTTTTGAACTTGGCAGAGCTTTTCAGTTTTCATGTAAAGTCTTGGCATAATAAAAGTTTAACTATAGAAAGGAAAGAAGCCCACTATAGATTTAGAAGTTTATTTCTCCATGACTTTGTAAATATCTCCTGCATTCAAATAATATATTTATTTCTTTACACTAGGTAAAATCAAAAAGGCTAAAGCAATTCCACATTTTAAACTGCAATTTCACACATGTATAGTAAAACATAACTATTTCTGACAGTTTTAAAAGTTTTGAAAGTATCATTATCAAATAATGATTTAAGAAATGAGAAAATGATTTTGGTTTGAATCTTTTGTTTCTGTATTTGTGGTTGTTTATTCAAATCACTGCAGCTAACTGAGAACAACACTTAACAAGGTCCCTAGTATATTTAAACATATGCTTTTGGAATATCAGACAACTCACAGAAAGTAGCAACCAAAGGACAAGAGGCGTGGTAGTGAAGTGTTGCAGTTAAAATTAGATTCTCCACTTACATTAAGATTGTTAATTTTACCACAACATAATTTCCTGGCTATCAAAAGATTAATGGACTCTCTTTTAACAAGATTCCTTAAATTATGTATGTATCCACTAAAAATAGTAGTGATGGTTCAATATATATTTGGGAAAATATCATCTAACATGAATAAATCTGATAAGATTTAATGGATACAAAAATGCCATCACCTATTGAACTATCAAATCAGGGACAGCCAAATATGATTCTTTCTTGGACCTTTTAAATCATTTAAATTCAAGCTTTTTGTCTTTTTTTTTTCAATAACTAGACTTTAATATGCATAGCTTATGGTAGGTACTAATATAATTTAAATGTTTCAGGCATTGAGTATACTATATCACAAAGCCATTTCTTCAAATTAACAATACAAAGCAATTTTGTTTAACTTGGCATGTAAACAAAATTACTGAGTCATAGCAAAAGGCACTCTGACTACAAACCATACTTTCTCCACCCTTCAAGCCAGGCAAACCTACAAACCATTTTGAGGCTCTTAGAGCTAATTGCTAAGTGGCATAGATGCCACTTAATTAGAGAAAACTAGGGGGAAGCATTAATCTAGTAACCACATTTGATTGGAAGTAGGAACATCATTAACGGACACAATTTCCTTTCTGCACATTATTAAGGCATGGTAAAGCAAAGGGAGAAGTGCTTCCGAAAGAGTACTCTCTGTGATTTCTCTGAGAAAGAAAGCCAAAGTGACATGAGTTTTATGAAGTTTAGCAGCATTTTACTTCCTTTCAACTTAAGTAGTATGTTAGTTGCAGAATCATGATTTTCTTCTAGCTATCCTTTATGTTGCATATGAAGTCTCCCGTGTGTCTGCTCAAGCTGTTTTTTAGTGCGTTCTTTAAAAATGTTGTTCAGTGGTGAAGAACAAGTAATTTTGTTTGCCTAGAGGACTGACTTCTATCCCATATCAGCTTTGGTTCTTCACTTTTTCCCTGCAGTACCTTCTGATAATGTACTTGGAAGAAACCCTCAAATACCCTTGGTACCAAATTGCGGTCTTGTCTGTCCAGAGGTATGTGGTTTTCAAAATAAACTATAACATAATAGCATTGTCACGTTTAAAACTCAGGTCGTGGGATCTAAAGGTAAAAGCATATCAAATCTGAGCATTATACAAGATGCTGACAATATATGAGATGCTGTCTTGCATCCATCAGGGGTGCAATGTACAAGCTGATGGGATTTAGAATGAATAACTAAATGATAGTTGGTCATGGATGGTGAACGAGTGTGCAGAATCAGCACAATCCATAGATAGCACTTCGCTCTCATCGACCGATGTCTATACCAGTGTTTCAATGCACGTTGGTTAAAAACACTGTCAAGACTGATCCTCTAGGGACACATTCCTTCAAAGTGTTGTTTGCCAATAAATGTGTAGTTGTCAAGTTCTGCAATTTATTATGAGTTTTGATAGCACAAGAAATGTTTACAGATTAAAAAAAAACTTGTGGGGGGGCGCAGGCAGGGAAGCCCAGGTAAAGTGAATGCCTTTATTCCTGTCTGCTACCTTATTTGATTATAAACACAGTATTAGAAGAGCGGAAAAGCTCATTTCTACATCTTCAAAATGGCACTCATTCATAAAGCAGCTATATTAGAGATTAGACAGCAGAACAGGAATGGGGGCAAAGGCTAAAGATGAAGGACAGAAGATGGATGCCACCAAAAAAGGGAAGAAGTAAAAGAGGAAAGGCTAAATAGAAACTCTGTTTTTGTTTGCCTTGGAAAACCATGTGAGGTGATAGTGATGGTATAATTCCTCACAGACACAAGGCTGAGACAGACTGGCAGATAGGTCTGAGATGAGAAGAATAGCTAGATGAGAATAGCTATCGTTGTTCAGCTATTCCTTCAGAGAAGCTTTACCAGGTATGTCTCAGAGGGATCCATACAATAGTCACCTGCAAGCTAGCTAGGCGCTGCAAACCTATACGGATCTCTTTGACCACTGTTCTTAAAAACAGAGGAAAAGGTGTATTTGTGGTGTTCCCCCAGCTTGGGGGACACTAATGGGTGGTTGAGTTACAGTGACAATAATTTCTGACTCTGATTTCAATAAAAATGGCCAGAACTCTACCCCCTCAAGTCCTTCCCTTACCACCCTAGCTAGGTGGCCAGGTGGCTTGGTGGATTTTTTTTTTTTTCAGAATTGACACTATTCTTGTCCTGAGCAGCTGCTAGCACACATTTATCTCCTCCATCCAAATACAGCCTCTGCTCTAATGACCTCTGGTCATTGTCAGTGCTTCATTGTAATGACTCCTCCCATCATCAGATGGCCCTTTTATTACTAATTAAGGTCACCGTACATTCTGTTTAGCCCAAGACAATCTCAGATTAATTCTGTTGGCCCAGTATAATTATTTATAGTGCCCCCTTTCACTCTCAAAGTGCTACCTCTTATTGGAAAAGGGCTCTCTTCTACCAGTTTATAATTCTTATTTAACGAACCTCCCAAAGAGAACATTCTAACTTTCTCAGTTTCTTACAATCTTCATACTTTCAGAATTATCTTGTTTCTCTTGCTCTTTCAAATTCTTCCACCCTATGATGTAGCAGAAAAAGCATACATTTGGGAGCCCAATAGATTTGTGTTCAAGTCTCAGTTCTCATACTCACTAGTGAGTAAAGAAAAGCAAAACCTCAGTTTTCTCATCATGAAAGTGAGGATAATAATATGACTTAGCTTATATAATTATTTTATGGGTGAAACAAACATAATATAAGGATAAAATCTAGCATAATTTCTAACATATTGTAGGGCATTAATAAATGTTAGTTTCCCCTTTTCATTCCTTATCTTTGCAGCTGATAATGTAAAACAGGTTCTCCAGGGATTCAGTCAGAAAACATTTCATGTGATGACATTGAACAACTCACTCAAAATTCTTTCTTCTTACTGGCAATTTCTTCTACTTGATAGTGAATAAATTACTTACTGACTGGGTGGTTAAAAGTGGCCCCTACCTCTCTATCCCTGTTTGTACTTCAACTTTTCATCTTAGATAGAACCATAAATTTCAGTAAGCCCCATTATCATCTCCCTAGGAGACCAATAGGAAGCTTAAACAAAAAGAACTCTTGGGAGTCAACTGTTTTCAGTTAAACCAGAGGTCAGAAGGCTTTTTCTGTAAAAAGCCAAACTGTAAATATTTTAGGCTTTGTAGGCCATACAGTCTTTGTCACAGCTACTCAACACTGCCATTGTAGCACTAAAGCAGACACAAATGGAACATAAATGAATGAGTAGCTGTCTTTTGTTTGTTTTTGAGTTGGGGTCTCACTCTGTTGCCCAGACTCGAATGCAGTGGCACAATCACTGCTCACCATAGACTCTACCTCCTGGGCTCAGGCATTTCTTCAGTCTCAGCCTCCTGGGTAGCTGGGACTATAGGCATGCACCACAACACTCAACGAATTTTTGGATTTATTGTAAGGACAAGGTCTTGCTATGTTGCCCAGATTGGTCTTAAACTCCTGGGCTCAAGAAATGATCCTGTCTTGGCCTTCCAGAGTGCTGGTATTACAGGCATGAGCCACCATGCCCGGCCAGTAGCTTTGATTTTATAAAACTTTATTTATGAACACTGACATTTATACTTTACATAGTTTACATGTTTCATAAAATAATATTCATCTTTTGTTTTTCTTGTTTATTTCTACTATTTAGAAATGAATTTAAAACAATTCTGAGCCAGATTTTGTCCACGGATTATAGTTTAACAATCGCTGTTTGACTTTTTTGGTTATAAATGGGAGAAAATCAAGCTCAAACTAACTTAATAAAAAATGAATGCATTGGTTTACTTAATATGCTTCAGATACAGCTTTATCTAAGGGTTCCAAACAATGTCATCAGACTCTGTCTCTCAGATTCTCAGTCCTTCTGTCTTTCATGTTAACTTTCAGTCTCATGTTCTGATTGTATAAAGATGATGGTCCTGGCTGGGCTCAGTGGTTCAGCCTGTATTCCCAGCACTTTGGGAGGCTGAGTGGAGTGGATTGCCTGAGCTCGAGGGTTCAAGACCAGCCTGGGCAACTTGACAAGAACTTGTCCCTACAATACAAAAAAAAAAAGACTGCACGCATATGTAGTTCCGGCTACTTGGAAGGCTGAGGTAGAAGGATTGCCAGACAGCTCAACACTGGGGTGGCCATGAGTGTGCCACTGCACTCCAGCCTGGGCAACTGAGTGAGACTACAACTCAAAAGAAAAAAAACAAAAAGACTATCCTTAATCTCTAGGGCTTTTGCTTCCACATCAAACCTAGCAGAGAAGAGTGAGTATTTCTCTTTCTAAAAGAGTTAACATAAAGAACTGGATCTGATAATCAGTCCTTGGAACTGGACCATGAGTTCATTTCTAATTCAATCACTGTGACCAGAGACATGCGATGTTCTCATTGACTTAGACCAATAGGATATCCTTGTTTCTGTGGACTGGGTAGGATCAACTCCAACCAAAGGATATAGAATACCCCAAGGGTATTTCAAGGTACTTCTACCAAAGGAAAGGAGTAGAATGTGGCAAAATGTACAAAAGGAGTTTGATGTGACAAAGTGCGCCAAATGTGTACTATGTTCTATGGAGCACAGTTGACTTTTAAAGGCCTTCAAATTTGATCCTCCTTGATTTCCTCAAAAAAAATGAACATAAATATTTTGAAGATTAAAATTAATTCATTGACATTAGATTGAACCTTCAGAGAAGGTCATTTTATATACCTGCATACATTTTATATACCTGTTCAACCTAATTTGGTATGTATACACGCAGATGAATTTTGTAAAGATGCATATATATATAATACATATATGCTGAATAAATAAGCCCTAGCTTTTCCCCTATAACATTGCTAATGAAAATATCAAACCGTAAAATATTTAAAGAAGTTTATTCTGAGACAAATTTGAGTGATCTAGGCCGGTGGCACAGTTCCAAGAGGCATCGAGGATGTGTGCCCAAAATGGTTGAATTACAGCTTGGCTTTATACATTTTTAAGGAAACAGAAGTTATAGGCAAAACATAAATACATGTGAGGTTTATCTTGGTTGGGTCTGGAAAGGCAGGACATTTCCAAGCATGAGTTTGCAGGGCATAGGTGGATTCAACGATTTTCTGATTAGCAGTTGGTAGAAAGAGTTAAGCTCCATCTAAATCAGTAAAAGAAATGTTGAGTTAACATAGAGGGGAGAGTGTTAAGGAAACCAGGGTTCTTTTTTTATTTTTATTTTTTATTATAAAGATGTGGGGTACAATTCAGGGTAAGGTATACAAACACTGATTATGCAGGTAACCTTGTTGATGAGGTATGCCCCTCCCTCCCCAGCAGTTTCCCTCA
Source organism: Tarsius wallacei (assembly GCA_963574415.1). Taxonomy (NCBI): domain Eukaryota; kingdom Metazoa; phylum Chordata; class Mammalia; order Primates; family Tarsiidae; genus Tarsius; species Tarsius wallacei. The sequence goes on from CAUYQG010098376.1 coordinate 9,769, forward strand.
ACTGTCAATCCCACCCCCCTCCCCTGACAGTTTCCCATTACTGCCAAATGCTTCCTTATAGTATTATAATTGTTCAAGTTCCGCTTATGAGTGAGAACATATGGTACTCTGTTTCTGTGATAGATCACTAAGTTTGATTGGCCAAAATCCATCCAAGTTGCTGCTAAATCCATATGTTTGTCCTTCCTTATGGCTGCATAATATTCCATCGTGTATATGTACCACATTTTCTTTATCCAGTCCAGCTTCAATGGGCAGCTTGGTTGGTTCCATGTTTTTGCTATTGTGAATAGAGCTGCAACAAACGTACGTGTGCAGGTATATTTTTTGTAGAATGATTTGAGTTCCTCTTGGTATAGTCCCAATAGGAGAATTGCTGGGTCATATATGGAAGGTCAATTTCTAGTTCTTTCAGAAATCACCACACTGTCTTCCAAAGAGTTGCACTAGATTGCATTCCCACCAGCAGTGTAGAAGCATTCTTTTTTCTCTACATCCTCTCCAGCATCTGTTGTTGTTTGTTTTATTAATGATGGCCATTCTTACCGGTGTTTGGTGGTATCTTAATGTGGTTTTGATTTGCATTTCTCTGATGATGAGTGAGGCTGAGCACTTTTTTTTTTTTTTTTTTTGAGTTGGCGTCTCACACCGTCCCCCAGACTGGAGTGCAGTGGCCGCTCCCGGCCACCGCAGCCTCAACCTGCTGGGCTCCAGCGATCCTTCCGCCAGGCTGAGCACTTTTTAATGTGTCTGTTGGCTGCTCGTATATCTTCTTCTGAGAAACGTCTATTCATGTCTTCTGCCCACTTTTTAAAGGGGCTGTTTGTTTTTTTTTCCTTTCAGCGTATTTGAGTTCCTTGTAGATCCTAGGTGTTAGGCCTCTGTCAGATATACAGTTGGCAAATATTTTTTCCCATTCTGTGGGCTGTCTCCCTGCTCTCTTGATGGTTTCTTTTGCTTTGCAGAAGCTCGTTAGTTTGATGAGGTCCCACGTGTCTATCTTATTTCTTAGGGTATTGGCCTTTAGGGTTCTGAATGAGAATTGGTTGCCATTTCCAATTTCCATAAGGGTGTCTCCTGTATTTTCTAAGATGCTTATAGTTTGAGGTTTTACGTTTAGGTCTTTGATCCATTTAGAGTTAATTCTTGTGTATGGTGATAGGTAGGGATCCTGTTTCAATCTTCTGCATGTGGTTAGCCAGTTTTCCCAGCACTATTTACTGAATAGGTTCTCTTCTCCTCAGTGGTTTTTGTTGGAGACTTTGTCCTCAGTGGTTGAGGAATTGAGGCTTGCTTCCGGAGTCTCTATCCTGTTCCAATGTCTATGTGTCTGTTCCTGTACCAGTACCAGGCTGTTTTGATTACCGTAGCCCTACACTAAAGTTTGAAGTCTGGAAGTGTGATACCTTCTGCTTTGTTTCTTTTGCTAAGGATCGTTTTGGCTATTCATGGTCATTTATGTTTTCATAGGAATTTCTGTATTGTCATTTGCAGGTCTGAGAAGAATGATGTTGGTAACTTAATGGGTATTGCGTTGAATCTGTAGATTGCCTTTGGTAGGCTGGACATTTTAACAATGTTGATTCTCCTATCCATGAGCATGGAATATTTTTCCATTTGTTTGTATCTTCTTGGATTTCTTTGAGCAGTGTTTTGGAGTTCTCAGTGTAAAGGTCTTTCACTTCTCTGGTTAGGAAGATGCCAAGGTATTTCATTTTTTTGTGTGTGTGGCTATCGTGAATGGGATTGTGCTTTTTATTTGGGTCTCTGCCTGCTTGTTGTTGGTGTATAGGAATTCAACTGTCTTTTGCACATTTATTTTGTACCCTGAGACTTTGCCAAAGTCCTTTATCAGTGCAAGCAGGTTTTTGACAAATTCTCTTGGATTTTCAAGGTATAGGATCATATCATCAGCAAAGAGGGATAGATTGATTTCCTTTTTTCCTATTTGGATACCCCTGATTTTCTTCTCTTGTCTAATTGCCTGAGCTAGGACTTCCAACACAATGTTGAACAAGAGGGGTGAGGGTGGGCAGCCTTGTCTTGTTCCAGTTTTCAGGGGAAATGTTTCCAACTTCTGTTCATTTAGCAATATGTTAGCTGTGGGTTTATGTTAGATGGCACTTAATATTTTGAGGTATGTTCCTTCTATACCTAGGTGTTTGAGGGTTTTTATCAAGAAGGGATGCTGGATTTTATCAAAAGCTTTTTCTGCATCTACTGAGATAATGGTGTGGTTCTTGTTTTCACATCTGTTGATGTATTTAATGACATTTTTCGTCTTGCGAATGTTGAACCAGCTCTGCATCTTGGGGAAGAAGCCTACTTGGTCATGGTGGATAATTTTCGAGATGTGTTTTTGGATCCAATATGCTAGAATCTTGTTGAGGATTTTTGCATCTATGTTCACAAGGGATATTGGCCTGTAGTTCTCTTTTTTTGTTGGATCTTTACCCAGTTTGGGTATCAGTGTGATGTTAGCTTCGTAAAATGATTTAGGGAGAATTCCATCTTTCTCAATTGCCTGGAATACTTTCAGTAGGATTGGTATCAGCTCCTCCTTGTAAATTTTGTAGAATTCTGCTGGAAAGTCATCCAGTCCAGGGCTTTTTTTAGGTAGGTAGTTTTCGTATGACAGAGTCAAT
>CAUYQG010098378.1:0-27107 GCA_963574415.1 Tarsius wallacei
CTCACATAACAGTAGAAAACCAAAATCTGCTGTCATCTCTTAAAGAATTAAGAATTGCATCAAAAACCTTACATAAATTAAAAGGATGAATAAATTTGCAGGTGTAAATGCAAACCGCTTCCAGCTCAAGGCAAGTAACAACCCACAGTGTTCTGGCAGCAAAACAGGAAACTAGGTCCTAAGGCTGGGACCTTTCCAACCCTGTTAGACCAGCTGGCAAGACAGAAATGACAACTTGTTCAGCTCTTGCCAATCTCTAGAGAAATCCTGGAATACTCAGCTCTGACACATAATACCCTGCACAGATCAAGACTCTTGGTCACACAGATCCACAGATCACGGACTTCTCTTCCATAAGCATGTTCTCACCTCAGCCATGAAGTGACTGAGCCACATGTGTACTAAGGGTTTAAACCAAAGATATGTACAGGGTATTAAACAAATACCAAGGGAACAGTTAACTTGAATACAAGGTCAAAAATCAGCAACAAGTTCTACCATCCAGTGCTGATATCATACAAGCCTCAAGGACAAATTTCTTTTCAAAGGCTTATTCCAGTTTCGTGAGGCTAGCATGAGGTGTCTACATTTGCCAGGGCAGATTTATACTTATGAATTAACTCATGCAGCAAATGCTACACATCTGCTCGCAGTCTGTTTAGAAGCATTTGCGGTGGATGATCGAGGGGCCCGACTCATCGTACTCCTGCTTGCTGATCCACATCTGCTGGAAGGTGGACAGGGAGGCCAGGATGGAGCCACTGATCCACACGGAGTACTTGCGCTCCGGGGGAGCAATGATCTTGATCTTCATGGTGCTGGGCGCCAGGGCAGTGATCTCCTGCATCCTGTCAGCAATGCCCGGGTACATGGTGCTGCCACCAGACAGCACTGTGTTAGCATCCAGGTCCTTGCGGATTTCTACGTCACACTTCATGATGGAGTTGAAGGTGGTCTCGTGGATGCCGCAGGATTCCATGCCCAGGAAGGAGGGCTGGATCAGCGCCTCTGGACACTGGAACTGCTCTTGCCAATAGTGATCACCTGGCCATCAGGCAGCTCGTAACTCTTCTCCAGGGAGGAAGAGGATGCGGCGGTGGCCATCTCCTGCTCAAAGTCCAGGGCAACATAGCACAGCTTCTCCTTGACGTCGCTCACAATCTCCCGCTCAGCTGTGGTGTTGAAGCTGTAGCCATGCTCCACGAGGGTCTTCATGAGGTAGTTAGTCAGGTCCTGGCCAGCTAGGTCCAGACGCAGGATGGCATGGGGGAGGGTGTAGCCCTCGTAGATGGGCACCGTGTGGGTGACCCCGTCTCCAGAGTCCATGACAATACCAGTGGTACGACCAGACGTGTACAGGGAGAGCACGGCCTGGATGGCCACATACATGGCCGGCGTGTTGAAGGTCTCAAACATGATCTGAGCCATCTCTCTGTTGGCCTTAGGGTTCAGGGGGGCCTTGGTCAACAGCACAGGCTGCTCCTCGGGGGCTACACGCAGTTCGTTGTAGAATGTGTGGTGCCAGATCTTCTCCATATCGTCCCAGTTGGTGACGATGTCATGCTCGATGGGATACTTCAGAGTCAGGATGCCTCCCTTGCTCTGGGCCTTGTCGCCCACGTAGGAGTCCTTCTGACCCATGCCCACCATAACGCCCTGGTGTCGGGGACGCCGGACGATGGAGGGGAACACAGCTGGGGAGCGTCGTCCCCTGCAAAGCCAGCTTTGCACATGCCAGAACCATTGTCAATGACGAGCGCGGCGATTTCTTCTTCCATTGCGATCGGCGGAGATGCGGGGAGCGGGGCAACAGGAGAACACAGAGGCCAGCGCAGCGAGTGAGGAGCAAATGTCTTTAATGTCTGGCTTAAGGGCTGAATTCTCATTTGCTTCAGTCTGTTGCCTTATCTTCTATTGATTGATGTATATGAAAAAAATATAGCTTCACAGATAATTAGTTGAAAAAGCAGGAGTATATTATTAGCCTATGTGTATTCTTTGATACTATATCAAAACTCAACAAGTGATAGTTTCTTAGAGATTAGTTGCAATATGAACTCTAAATATCAAGTGACTTTTCTTACTGTTACCCCAAAGCATTGGTCTTGCATTTTGGATGGATTTTTTTTAATCTGCATGGTTTTGCAATTTTATATATTAGTTTTTGGGGAAATACTTGTTCACTGAATTTTCTAGAATTTCCAAATGTTAATATATTTCATTTACAGTATCAAATAGTCATGTACATTAATATTATCACCAGTCTCATCAGAAAGTCTTTATTATATTGGCAAGCTGTTCATGGGTGTGAATTCAAGTTTTTTCCAACATTCTGATTTTTACTTGGAAGCTTTAATAAAGTTGTTTTCCTTGAAGCGATAAGTTTACATTGTTTATTTTTTAGAAAACGCCTGCCAGATATCAAGTCAGGATAATCATAATTTGTCTCTAAAATGATATTCCATGGAAAAAAGTGACTAGTTTGACTTGCAACTTAAAATAATTGCTTAAGACCTTTTTCTAGAAAGAACCATCGTCCTTTGGTTTTTAGGAAGTGCTTTATGTGTAATTCCCATTTTTGCCACACAGAATATTAAAAAGGTTATGTACTCAACATTAAGAGTTAATAAAATTTGTAATTCTTATTACTTAAAGATATTTTTAGGAAAAACTGGCCTTTTTTTCTTGTGAGTACATGGGAATGAAGAATACAGTGACTGCTAGTTATGGTTTGGTGTCCCTATCTTGATTTGTGCTAAGTTGCCAGCAATTTTACATACCACTGCTTTTGCACTAATAGTGCAAGTGTCAACACAATGAGAAAGGCAAATAATATTATAGTAATTTTTGAAAATAATTCTGAATTTGCAGACAGCGAAAGGGTAAGGACCTGTAGGAGTCTGCAAGCTTTTTCTTAAAGGTTCGTGTAGTGAATATTTTAAGCTTTGTAGGCCATATGGTCTCTTTGCAACTACCCAACACTGCTGTTGTATTGCAACCATAGATAATACATAAACAAGTGAATGTGGCTGCATTCATATAAAGCTTTATTTATAAAACAGGCCGCCAGTGGGTCATAGTTTGTTCTTGTCTAGGGTATATGTAAAAGATGGCAAATTTATTACAGGAAAGGGAGATTGGGAACAGATTGTAAAAGCCCTCATTTTTTATTATACTGTATATTTTTTATATTTATATATTTTATTATACTGTATGTTTTCACTGTATTCTCCAAGTCAGTAATCTCCAAGCAAATTTTGGTCACATGTTTTTCTCAGTAAAAATTTTTTAGAGTGCATCTTCTCTATATGTATTCATTAATTTATTAATTATATACTTTTACTACCATACTGAAATTTGCTATTATAAAATATATACCCCAAATTAGAAAAGGATGAGTTAAAGTTTATGCAAGTACTGTTTCTAAATATAAGACATTTATTAATGGTACAAAAAGTGTATTTGCTTGGTAAACTCATTCTGTAAAAATCTTGATTTTAACACTTTGTGAAATAGTGACTCAAAAACTGGCTCTAAGTTTAATAGCTTCTATAGATGAGAAACAACTCTAATAAAGATGCATAGATCCAGATGGTTCTATAATGGTTTTAAAGTTTTCATGGTCATTTTTATTCATCCAGTCAATATTTATTGAATGCCTACCATGTGCCAGGCATTGTCATAGACCCTGAATAATACAACTCCTGTGGAGCTTACTTTCTATTGGCAAGTGTCATAATAACCTAATAAAAAGTAAATATTTATGTAGTAGGTCAGATGTGAAGTGCTAAGGAGAATAACAAAGCAGAGTAAGAGAGTATAATGTATCAGTTCTCTATTGACACAATAATGTTGTATAACAATCATAAAACCTCAATGGCATACAATAACAGATGCCTTTACATGTTGTGGATAGTCATGTAGGCAGCTTTGCCAGTCTTAACTGTGTTCATTCACATTTCTGAAATCTAGCTGGCTTTCAGCACATCCAGACTAGCTATATCTAGTAATGACTGGGGTTACTTGAAAATTCCTGCTTCACATGCTTCTGGTTTCTCTAGTATGCTAGCCCAGGCACTTTCATGACTGTGGCAGAGCTGCAAAATCAAGTGAGGAGAGATACATAAGGCCTGCCTAGGTTTGAAACTGGCACACTGTTACTTCTGTTGTATTTTGTTGACCAGATCAAGTTACAGTGTCAGCCCAACTTTAAGGAATAGACTAATAGTGTCCACCTTATTCAAAAGAACTAGCTGTCTGTGGTGGCTCACGCTTGTCATCCCAGCACTTTAGGAGGCAGAGACAAGAGGATTGCCTGAGCTCAGGGGTTCGAGATCAGACCAGGCAACTTGGTGAGACCATTTCTCTATGATAAATCAAAAAATTAGCTGGTCGTGGTGCCACATGCCTGTGGTTCTAGCTACTTGGAAGGCTGAGGTGGAAGGATTGCCTGAGTCCAGCAGGTCAAGGTTGCGGAGAACATGAGCCTGCCACTCCACTCCAGCCTGGGTGACAGTCAGACTCTGACTCAAAAAAGAAAAAAAAAAAAGAATTGCAAAGTCATATGTGGTTTTAATACAGGGAGAGTTGAAATAATAGACTGTAAATATGATTACTCTACCATGTGACAAGTATAGGAGATTGTATTACTTTGGATGGTAAGGACTGAACCTAGACTTGAAACAGGTTGGGAGTAAACCATGCAGTTATCTGTGGAAGAGATAACATATAGACAGAATAATGAGCGCCAACAACCTGAGGTGTTGAAGGAATATCAAGGAAGCCAGTGTGCTTGAGCACAAGCAAGGAAGAGAAAAGTAGATTTGCAGTGGGTTTGTTTGATGTGGCAGACCATCTAGGCCATCGTAAAGACTTTGGCTTTTACTCTAAGTGAAACGAGGACATTTTGGGTTTTACTCTGAGATATGAGGATGTTTTGGGTTTTACTCTGAGATCCAATGTTGTCTTTCTTACATTTTACTTTAACAGTATCACCCTGGCTGCTCTGTGGAAAATAGACTAGAAGGGTATGGACAGTAGCAGAGACCACCTGGAAAGCTAGTTGAATAGTTTAATTGGGAGAGCTTAAAGACAGTGACATTGAATGTGGAAAAAGGTGAATTTGGAAAACAGCTCTGAGATAGCATTAACAAGACTTGGTGAGAATTGAGGGTGAGGACAAACTTATCCAGCTAACTTGGCACTAAGTGATAGTGATAAGACAGGAAAAACAACAGGAAATATGAGTGTGATAAATTAGATGATTAGTTTAATTATAGAGGTCTTGAGTTTGAGTTTCTTGGAAGATAGTCAGAAGGCAATTTTGAAGTGATAAATTTAGAATGAATCTGAATTTCAGATCAATTTAGTGTCAAGATTGGCCCTAATCCAGATTTTTTTTTTTTTTTTTTTTTGTATTGGTGATCATTGGTCTCATGAAAGGTGAGATTTCTGATATAAAGAATATATACTGAGAGAAATACTAAATATCAGGGACATTTAAGTATCTGGGAGGATAATAACATTCTCAGTGTTGTAGAGTTAGGAGCAGACTCTGGAGAGTAGTGTAGAAGCTAAGTGGATTGAGGATTCGGAAATAATTTTGATTTAAATCAGGATTTGGTAACTAGAAGTAATGGGTGACCTTGTCAAAAGCACTGAGAAATGGGTAGGTCCAATTTCTTTTTTTTTTTTAAGGTTTTTTTTTGTTGTTGTTAACATAGAAGATGTTAAGTTTTAGGCAGTGGTAATAGGTAAATATGAGTTTTTAAAAATGTATTCATGTATTTTAAGGCAGGGGGAGAATTGCTCTTGTCCATGAAATTCTGTCATCAGTATGAATTGCCCTGATAGGTAACCTGCTTTAGTCATTGTAGGGAATGGAGAAGCTGAGAAGGGGTGTTGAGACTGGTCAAAAAGCTGATATATTGATTTGGTTTACTGTCATTCTCTCCTTTTCTCTTAACCCTGGATCTCTTCTCCCATTTCTCTACTTCTGTGCTGCCACCTTTATGCTACTGTTTATTGTTTTGTGCTCTGCCTCTAAAGCAAGGTAGTTGACCTCTGCAACCAGAATTCACTTAAAGCCCAGAGATCAAGAAGGTGATTTAAAAACCTTACAAGTGTTGAGTTGTGATGCTAGTTGGTGCTTAATGAACTCTCATACTTTTTTTTTTTTTAGATTGAGAAAATAGTTTATTTAGAGAGCGGATTGGCGAGAGAGAGAAAAGGGGGATCCACCTCCCCTAATTTGGGGAGGGTCATGCTTCTTACTATAACTCAGTGAGCAAGATACTATGTCCATTTTTCAAATGAGGAAACAGATGCCAAAGTTGTCTTTCCACTTGGTTGGGGCATTGGGAGCAGTAGAACCCCAACTAGTGGGTAATGCCATACAGAACTTTTCCCTTTTAGGGTATATCAGACTCAGCTTACTGGGAGTGATAATCATTAAATGGTAGTATATGAGTATGATATGACAGAAACTATTGATGAAATAAATTGGATTTAATAAAGTAAAGGTATAACATACTTGCTTTTTCTCCTTTTTTGATTCAGTAGCACTTTTTAGCAATCTCTGTCATAGTTTACCATATCATATTTTAATTACGTATTTTCCTGTGTCTAGTGCTAGGTTGTAAGGTTTTCTGTGACTAGAACTGGGTCTTTTATTTGCCTCCATACTTTGGGTACTCAGCCAGCGGTACATGATAGGTGCTTTATGAGTCTTGTTAAATAAAGTTAAACATTGTAATATGCTTAAAAAGTATGTTTGTCAAGACAAACAGTGGTATATATAATATCATATACCTTGCTTTTATAATGAACTGTAAGAAGTATTGCCAAGGACTTTACGTTAGATCCTCAGACCAATCCTAAGTTCTGATACTTATAGAAGAGGAAACTGAACTTGGTTCACATGGTGACGGAACTATTCCAACTGTAAAACCAGCACTCTTAATTGTTATGTTTTGCCAACTTTATTCACTGCCATCATGTGGACGCCAGCAGCATGATCAACCACTTATAATTCTCTCAAACTTCTCTCTCTCAAGAGGAGGGAGACTGACTGGCAGAACATTTGAATTAAATAAGTGGTTGCCTGACCTCAGAGAATGTGTTAACATTTGTTAACATTTCTGTTGACTCTCAACTATTTGTCAGTCTTTTGCCCCTAAATATACTTGTGTATGGAAAGAACATATTAGTGTCCTAGGTCTGATAACATGGACTTTTTTTTTTTTTTTTCAAAATGATGGATGTGAACCATTTTAATCAAGGAGAGCAAGTGGCTCCATCTCTGCATTTCTGTTCATTTGCTTTTAATATTCTACTAGTTAATGTGTATGTTTCTAAATAATATGGCCCCTTCCTATGGTTTTAAAGTCTGTTTTATCAATGTAACTTCACTGAAACATGAAACTCTCAATTGAAAATAGAGTTTATCACTAATTCAGTATGTTAAAGTACAAAGAATAGACTTTTAGCCTGCTAACTTTGTGAAAAATATGTCAAATGGTCACCTTTATATTTCTTACCACATAGTTAGAGTGATTCATACATAGATCTTTTCTAATGTATATATTAAATGCTATTTCCTCACTAAATAATGCTTTCTCTGCATTGTACAAATTTTGATGTTGTGTTTTCATTTTTATTTAGTTCAATGTATTTTAAAAATTTCTCTTGCTATTTCTTCTTTGACCTGTGTGTTATTTAGAAGTTATGGTGTTTATCCACGAAGTTTGGGATTTTTCAGCTGTTATTGATTTTTAATTTAAATCCATTATGGTCTGAGAGCAGTCATTATACGATTTCCATTCTTTTAAAAAATGTTAGATGTTTTATGGCCCAGAATTTGGTGTCTTGGTGACTGTTTCATGTGAACTTGAGAAAAATGTTTATTCTAGTGGTTGTTGAATAAAGTAGTCTGTAGCTGTCTATTATATCCAGGTGATTTTTATGGTGGTAAGTTCAACTGTATCCTTATTGATTTTCTGCTTGTTTCATCTGGCCATTTCTGATAGAGGGATGTGGAAGTCTTCCTCTATAATACTGGATTCAGATTTTTTCTCTTTGCAGTTCTATCAGTTTTGCCTCACATATTTTGATGTACTGTTGTTAGACACATATAAATTGAGGATTGTAACTTCATCTTGGAGAATTGATCCCTTTATTATTATGCAGTGTCCCCTATCCCTGATAACTTTACCTGCCATGAAGTCTCCTTTATCTGAAATTAGTAGTATAGCTATTCCCAATTTTCTTTTGATTTGTGTTGGCATGAAATAGCTTTCTCCAGCCATTTATTTTATTTTTATAGCGATGGGATCTCCTTCTGTCACCAGACTGGAGTGCAGTGACGTAATCATAGCTCACTGCAGTCTCGAACTTCTAGGCTCAAGTGATCCTCCTGCCTCAGCCTCCCACGTAGCTTGGAGTACAAATACACATCACCATGTTCAGCTAATTTTTAAAATTTTTTTGTAGAGATGGGGGTCCCACCGTGTTGCCCAGGCTGATCTCAAACTCCTGATCTCAGGCTAAATAATATGGCCCCTTCCTATGGTTTTAAAGTCTGTTTTATCAATTTGACCTCCCTAAATGCTGGGATTACAGATGTGAGCCACCATGCCTGGTCCTATCCCTTTATTTGTAATCTATATGTATCTTTTTATTTAAAGTGGATTTCTTGGCAGGGTGCGGTGGCTCATGCCTATAATCCCAGCAGTTTTGGAGGTCAAGGCGAGAGAGTTGCCTGAGCCCAGGGGTTTGAGACCAGCTAGTGCTACTTGGCAAGACCTTGCCTCTACAATAAATCAAAAAAAATTAGCTGGGTGTGGTGGCACGCATCTATGGCTCTAACTACTTGGAAGACCGAGGCAGAAGGATCACCTGAGCCTAGCAGGTTGAGGCTGCAGTAGCCGCACTCAGCCCTGGCAACAGAGTGAGAATCCAACTCAAAAAAATAATAATAAAGTGAATTTCTTGTAGACAGTGTATAGTGGGGAGTTGTTTTTTAATCTGTCTTGACTGCTTGTCTTTTAACTTTTGCATTTAGACCATTTATGTTCAAAGTGATTACTGATATAGCCACGGGTGGTAGCTTGCATTGTTATCCCAGGTACTCAGAGGCCAAGGCAGGAAGATGACTGGAGCACAGTTCAAGCCTGCAGTGAGCTTAGATCACACCTGTGAATAGTCACTGCACTCCAGCCTGGGCAACGGAGGGAGACCCTTAATCAATGTTAATCAGGGATTACTGATAAAGTTATGTTAATATCTATCATATTTGTTATTGCTTTCTATTTGTTACCCTCATTCTTTTTCCCTGTTTCTGTCTTCTACTCTTTTTTTGCAGTTTTAATTAAACATATCATATGATTTCATTTGATGTTCTTTTTTTAGTGTATTAGTTATATTCTTTTACTTTTATAAAGGGTCGCTCTAGCATTTGTAATATATGTATCCAGCTAATCCAAGTCCATTTTCAAATAAGAGTATACCACTTTGTGGGTAGTGTTACCTTATAATGACAAAGTAACCCTGATTCTTCCTTCCCATCCCGTGTATCATTGCTGGCATTATCTCACTTGTACATAAGCATACATAATCAAATGCATTTATGCTGTTACTTTGAACAAACTATTGTCTGTTAGATCAATTAAGAATAATAAAAGTTGTAATTTTACCGTCATTTATTCTTTCTCTGATATCTTCCTTACTTTGTACAGATAAGAGAGTCTCTGGCTTATATAATTTTTCTTCTCCCTAAAAAATACTTCTTTTAACACTTCTCCAAAGGAATGTCTGTGGCAACAAATTCCCTTCACTTTTGCTTGTCTGAGAAAGTCTTTATTTGTCCTTTTTTGAAGAATAAATTTGCAGGATTCAGAATTCTAGGTTACTGAATTTTTCCCTCTTTTTCTACTGTCTTCTTGCCTAGTTTCTGAAAAGAAGTCAGATGTAATTGTTATATTTGTTTCTTCATAGGTAATTTTTTTCTTCCTCTGGTTTCTTAAATGATTTTTTCTTTATCTGATTTTTTTTTTTTTTTTAGTTTAAAAATGTTTGCCTAGGTAGAGTTTTTTGGTTGTTTATTCTGCTTGGTGTTGTCTGAGCTTCTTGGATCTGTGGTTTGGTTTCTGACATTAATTTGGGGAAATTCTTAATCGTTACTGTTCTAAATATTTCTTTTGTTCCCTTCTTTTCTCATTTTATTCCTTTATGCCTGTTTATACCGTTTGCAGTTGTCTCCACAGTTCTTGGATTTTCTGTTCTTGTTTTTTGTTTGTTTGTTTGTTTTCTAGTCTTTTTTCTCTTTGCTTCTCAGATTGGAGGTTTCTGTTGAGATTTCCTCAAGCTCAGAGGTTCTTTCCTCAGCTGTGCCCAATCTACTAGTAAGCCCATCAGAGGCATTCTTCATTTGTTAGTGTTTTTTTGTCCCTTGCATTTCTTAATTTGATTGTTTCTTAGAATTTTTATCTCTCTACTTACATTGCCCATCTATTTTTTATTTTAGAGATATTTTAGAGATACGGTCTTACTTGTCATTGAAACTGAAGTGCAGTTGTGTAATCATAGCTCACTGCAGCCTCCAACTTGTGGTCTCAAGCAGTCCTCACGCCTCAGCCTCCCAAGTAGCTGGGACTATAGGCATTTGCCACTATGCCCAGCTAAGTTTTGTATTTTTAATGCAGATGGAATCTTGCTGTGTTCCAGGCTGATGATCTCGAATTCCTGGCTTCAAGTAATCTTCCTACTTCAATCTCCCCAAGTGCTGAGTCTACAGGCATGAACCACAATGCCTAGCCAGTGTGGCCACTTCTAATAGAATTGATAATGTATATATAGCTTTTTGACTCAGCATATCAACTTCCAGGAATCTTTTCTTAAAAATATTTGCACACGGGTGTAAAACAGTATGTTAGTTGTGGCAATTATTGTGAGATGTCCTAACATAATTGGCTACCTAAAAGGAGAGGAATGCAGAGGGACTTGAGAGAGATTTTGCTTTTGCATTTTATAGTTGTATGCGGAAAAGAATAACATAGCAGGCTGAGACTGTTACCCTTAGAAAGACCTGCTCACAAGATTGGCCTTGGCCTGGTATCTAGAAACTTGGACTTTTGGGAAGTTTCCGATCATCCCCTAATAAGAGTAGCTCACTGTACCCAAATTGTACAAACAATATGGTTTATATTGAACACCTACTTTCCTTCTAGGAGTCTAGAATTTTGGTATGTGCTGGGCAGAGAGTGTCTGTGTGATCAGCCACCAATAAAAACTCTGGGCACTATATCTCTAGTGAGCTTCCCTGATGGACATTTCACACATGTTGCCACAACTCATTGCTGCAGGAATCAAGTAGGTCCTGAGTGACTCCACTGGGAGAGGGCTTTTGAAAGCTTGTGCTTAGTTTTTTCTGGATTTTGCCTCATGAACCATTCCCTTGGCTGCTTTCACTTTGTATGCTTTAGCTGTAATAAATCATAGCTCTGATATATGATTATAAGTAGAATGATATGTTGGATTACTTGATATGTTGATGACTTTCTCTATATGTGTATATTATCTGACCCTGGACAGCTTTCCTTGGTTACATTGTAGACACATAAAGAAGTAAATAAAAAACTAAGTGTCTTTATGTATGTTATTTAGGACAAGGAGATACTTTAGATAAATTATTTTAAGTTACACTTTACTTTTTGGTCAGTTTTGTATATCTAAATGATGGCAAATTACAAATACTGAATTTCAAGCACATTTTAAGTTTATACTCTTTAGTTATGCATAATGCATTACTCAATTTACTGAACAGAATGTTATAAATGTGATAGTAGGGTGCCAACTCACTGACTACATGATGTTCTGACTGGTTATCAATGTCTACTATGTCTAAAAGACTTGCTGTGCTTTATTGAATATATGTTTGGAAGACACGAGGCTCTGTGGGGGAACAAAAAGAAATGTAAGAGATTATGTCTTGTTAGGCAGTGTCAGCAGTGGTAGTGATGGGATAAGATGTATAAACAAATGTTGGCTATAAAAGGTAAGAATGATAAATGCTATATAATTAGGACATACTTTTAGAATGTGTGCCACATTAGAACAGGGATTTTGTCCTATACACCAGTGTATTTGTAGCATCTGAAACAGCACCTGGCATAGGATAAGTTAGGTGAAATTGATGTGAAATCAATCATCCTCATGAAGGCGATAATTGAGTCTGAATCTTACTTTTTTTATTATAAATGTTTGAATCCAGTATGTCAGCAAACTGAAAAGGTGGATTTTTTTTTTTTCAAAATCATGACAATTCACGAATAGAACAGAGCTTTCTAATGTTATATGAATATTGTATGGCCTGGTAATCAGAGATATTTTAATGGCATTTCCCCACAACTAGCCACTTCTCCCTTCCTACACTGGATATGGCATTTAATTTCTGTCCAGACAACTACAAAGGGTTTCTTTTCCTCAAGGTTCATGTTCATCCATGTTGTAGCATGGATCAAAATTTTTCTTCCTTTTTAAGACTGAATAATATTCCATTGTATGCAAATACTGCATTTTGTTTATCAATTCATTCATAAACACTTGGACACTTAGGTTGCTTCTACATTTTGGCTTTTGTGAATAATACTTTATGAATAGGGTGTACGAATACCCGTTTGAGACTGTTTTCAATTCTTTGGGGTATACAAAAGTAGAATTGCTGGATCATATGGTAACTTTACTTTTATTTGAGGGGGAACCACCGTATTGTCTTCTTTTCTTTCCTTTCCTTTTCTTTTTAAAACAGGATTCCTTGAGATGACAGAAAATCTCCCACAGCGGAAGGGGACCTGAAGGGGTTGCCCCATACTATTTTCTATAGTGACCACTTACTTTACATTTTCACCAACAGTGCACAGGGGTTCTCATGTCTCCACATGCTTGCCAGTACTTATTATTCTGGTTTTTTGATAGTAGCCATTATAATGATGTGAGTGGAATTGCTGAGTCATATAGGGATGTAAAATTGTGTGCTATTGTTGGAACTGTTGGATCACATTGTTAAGTATGTCATAGGAATTGAGGCGATTAAGATTTTGATGCATTTTGGAGATTATTAGTGACTTCATAAAAGTAATTTTAGTATAGAGTAGTAAAGAAAAAAAAGCCATTTTAAGGGGGTTCAAGAGTTAGTGGTTCACCAGGAAGTATAGTTTATCTTTAGATACGGTTTGGTCTGCTGACCACAACTTTGTGACGGTCTCTGGCCTTGCAAAAAATAACTTTTTCCATATAGTGGTAGATATGTATTGAGCTTTCTTAAACTACAGAAGTGACTCTCTTACTGTGCTTTATTTGTTTTTGCAAAGAGATCTGAATTGTGCATTTATGCCATCAATCTGGGTCCTTTGTTTTATTTTTTTAGTTTGGAGGTAAAGGGAATTGATGTTACTATGGCTTAGTGTGTTAACACTGAAACTTGATATTCTCAGTTTTGCTGTATGTTTTTATTACATATTATGGGATAATGAGATTAGTTATGGGTTGCCTTGGAATACTTGGCAGTCCAGTTTGGCAGATTATTACCCTATGAAGACTAAATAGGACAATAGTGATTGTGTTTTCTTAAATCAAAATCGAGATCCAAAACCAGATGAAGGAAGACATAGTCAGGAGCCATAGTTTTAATACCTGCATTTTAGAATTTCTGAGCAATCTACTATAGATACAACTGAAGTTGGGATTAATTTAGAAAATCAGTGGAACCAGTGGTTGCATAAGTTAAATAGATACAGAGATGTTGGATTAGGGATGATGAGGAAAGAGAGAAGGTGGAAGGCCTTGTGAATTGAAGCAAAACTAAGATAATCAAACCTGGGAACACTTTTTAAAAATTTGCTGTATTAGATATCTTCATTTCAAAAAAAATTAATATATAAGACAAGATTTTGTTGTCCTTCTAATTCAAGTGGGATTCTACTTTTATTTCCATAAAGACACACCTTTAGGGTAGGAAAAGGGTAAACTCGCATTACAAGTTTGTAATTTTTCACCTGGGAGCAGGATCCTTTTTGGTTTTTTTGTTTTTTTGTTTTGTTTTTTTTTTGAGTTGGAGTCTCGCTCTGTCACCCAGACTGGAGTGCAGTGGCCTCTCCCGGCCACCGCAGCCTTGACCTGCTGGGCTCCAGCGATCCTTCCGCCTCAGCCTTCCGAGTAGCTGGAACTACAGGTGTGTGCTACCACGCCCTGCTAATTTTTTATTTATTGTAGAGATGAGGTCTCGCCAGGTTGCCCAGGCAGGTCTCGAACCCGCGGACTCAGACAATCCACTCACCTCAGCCTCCCAAAGCTCTAGGATTACAGGCTGAGCCACTGAGCCCAGCAATAATGCACTATTTTCAAAAGGCCAATAAAGTAACATGACTAAGAACTTACACACTGACTTCAGTTTACTCATGTATGATGACTATAGATTAAGCCATTTATTAGGTATGTGACTTTGGAAATTTACTTGAGTCAGTTTCCTAATGCATAAAAAGTTAATTAATAATATTTATGCTATGGGTCATTTTAAGGTTGAAGTGAGGTAATAGTGTCAACTCTATGCTGTGTTAGACTTTTCAAGTTCAAAATAAAAATGAATAAAACAAACAACAAATAATTAGTTAATTAATTGAAGTGGATTAAGCACTATTCTAAATTATGCTCCACTTCTTCCTGTTAAAAAATATTTAGAGCCGGGCTTGGTGGTTCAGCCTGTAATCCCACGCCTTTGGGAGGCTGAGGTGAGTGGATTGCCTGAGCCCGTGGGTTCGAAACCCGCCTGGGCAACCTGGCGAGACCTCATCTCTACAATAAATCAAAAAATCAGCCGGGCGTGGTAGCACGTGCCTGTAGTTCCAGCAACTCGGAAGGCTGAGGCGGAAGGATCGCCGGAGCCCAGTGAGTGGAGGCTGCGGTGGCTGGGAGCGGCCACTGCACTCCAGTCTGAGTGACAGAGTGAGACTCCAACTCAAAAAAAAAAAAATTAGAAAGTAATAGAAATTTAGATAATTCCCAAATTAAAAACTTGATCTTTGAGTTATGCTTACTTTTACATTGATATTAAGAATATTATTGTAAGTACAAGCTCCTTGGAAACAGAGACTTTAAAAGAAAAACATTTAAGACTATAGTATTGGTCTTTGTTCACTGTTATCGAATTAATTTGCAATAATTATAATTTTTAAGATGTCTTTTTACTTATGAACCCAGAAAATTTTGTTGTATGCTATAATTAAGCAATCAAAGCTGAACTTAAGTTATTTAAGTTGAAAGGTTATACTTTATATGATAATTGACTTGCACTGGTTCAAAATTCTGGACATAAATTATAGCAATTAATGAGAATATTTCTAGGCTCTACATTGGGTGATTTTATATTGGGACACTTCATACCCAACGATTTAGAGATTTGCTATAATTTTATCTATTTCTTTTAATCAGGATATTTGTTATGATTAAACAGTTATCTGCATTTTAGAATAAAATTAATTGATGACATATGACTTTAAGAGACTGCTTTTCTCTGAAAATGTACTAACAGTTGTCATGAAGGAAATATACTAAGTCAACTTATACTTGCATAAATATAAAATTATAGCATGTTTAGCACTCAAGCAACATATTATAGGGGGTGCGAAATACAGAATTACTGGTTCTGAAATGCTAACTGAAACAAATACTCCAGGGCCCTCTTAGCAGGTAGGTGGGTCACTTAGATTCTGGCTTCTCTACTTCTCAAAGTTACGGAAATACATCCTGAAAGGAGAGTAGAGCAAAAAGGTTGATGCTAAACATTCTCTTAGGATAATGTGTTTCAGATCTATACAGAGTAAAATCAAAGCTGGAGACACAACACAAAGCAATACAAACTTTAGCTCCTTGCATGTACATGCACTAAGGATTTTCTCATGAGATTCACTGCATAACTCCAGACAGCCATGTGTTCGTTCATATAACCTGATTTCACAATGTTGCCATCACCCATCACTGTTGCCCAATCATAAGACTCCTATTCAATTGCTGTCCCACAATGCACTACCCACTGTGGAATTTGTTTTGTCAAATATAATCAGACTGATTTAAAAAAGAAAAAAAACAACAGACAAATATTATAATTTTTCCCTAATTATCAACATGTCCCACCACATTACATCTATCTGTGCTTTAACTGAAGCAAGAGTAGAAAAAATAGAAAAATTTGAATGCAATCTTAATGAAGGCCAAGAAAGTCACAAAATAAGGGACAGAAATAATGTGATTTTCAACATCAGATACACTTACCCTTTTGTAAGTTGCTGAAACTTTGGATGATTAGTTTTTGTATCTATAAAATATTTATAATGCATAATTTTTATAATTACTGTAAAATCTGTTACACGAAAAACTACTAACTCAGAGCTGCTTTATAATAAATATTTGATAAATAGCAATTATCTGGCCCCTTTGCTCTCTCCCTTCATGATTAACACCATATTCTATCTGAATATAAAAAGAAGAAGGCTAGAATTGGTTGGGAAATCAATGGCAATTTTTTTTAAAGACCACATACAATCCATAATTATATGAGGACTTGATCTGAATCTGTAAGCTATTACTAACATCTGGGACACTTACAATTTTTTTTGTCCAATTTGTAAAAAAAAACTAGAACTTGAGCTAGGAAGATTAATTTTACTGCCTGAAAAAAGCATGCCATTTAAATAAATATTTTATCATTTAATACATTTTATTATCAGTGTCTATAGATTACATTCTTTGAGGTAATCATGTGAGTTATCTTACATAAACAAAGAAAAATAATTTGGAAGACTTTGCTTTTCAATATGAATTCCTTTTCTTAAAAAAAAAGTTATTTGAGAGTTGTGGGGTACATGTGAAGATTTGCTACATAAGTAAATTGTGTGCAGGTGAGGTTTGGGCTTCTAGAGAGCTCTATTTTCCCCTGGTAGTGGATATGATATACCATCTGTGGTTGTGTACCCCATCACTCTTCTCTTCTTTCCCCCATTAGCAGTGTCCATCATCTGTTGTTCCTGCCTTTATGCTTGTGCACCTAATGTTTAGAACTCGCTTATAATTGAGAACATGCGGTATTCAGTTTTTTTGTTTTTGTGATAGCACACTTAGAATGATGGTCTCCAGCTGCAACCATGTTGCTACAAAGAATATGATATTGTTCTTCTGTGTGGCTGTGTAGTAACCCATCAAGTATAATGACCACATTTTCTTTATCCAGTTCACTTTTAATGGGCATCTGAGTTGGTTCTATGTTTTTGCTATTGCGAATAGTGTGGCAATGAAGGTGCATTGCAGTCATCCTGTTGGTAGAATGATTTATGTTCCTCAGGTTATATTCCCAAAAGTGGGATTGCTGGATTTCACAATTGTTCAATGTTTAGTTTTTTTAGAAAACTCCACACTGTTTTCCCCAACGATTGAACTTGCTTACATTTCCACAAACAGTGTAGAGTGTTCCCTTTTTTCTGTAGCCCTGACAGCATTTTTGACTTTTTAACAATAGTCATACTGACCACTGTAAGGTGGTATCTCATTGTAGTTCTGATTTACATTTCTCTGATGATGAGTGAATTTGAACATTTGAACATTTTTTGTTGGTTACTTGGATATTTTCCTTTGAGAGGTGTCTGTTGATAAACTTTGCCCACTTTTTTAATGGAGCTGTCTTTTTCTTGTTGATTCATTTGAGTTCCTTGTAGATCCTCTAGGTTAGGCTTTTGTTAAATGCATAGCTTGCACATATATTTTCCCATTATGTGAGTTATCTCTTTACTCTCTTTATGGTTTCTTTTACTGTGCAAAAACTTTTTATCTTGATAAGGTTCCACCTGTCAATTTTAGATTTTGCTACATTTGCTTTTGGGGACTTGGTCACAAATTCATTGTCTATTCCAGTGTCCAGGAGGGATTTCCTTTAGTTTTCTTCTAAGATTCTTATAGTTTGAGACATTTAAGTCCCTGATCCATCTTGAGTTGATTTTTGTATATGGTGATAGATAGGTGTCCATTTTTATTCTTCTTTATGGTTAGGCAGTTTTCTCAATGTCATTTGCTAAATATGATATATTTTCCCCAATGTTTGTTTTTGTTGCCTTTGTTAAAGGTGAGTTGTTTGAAAGTCTGGCTTTTATTTCTGGATCTCTTTCCTGTTCCACTGGTCTATGTGTCTGTTTTTGTACTATTACCATGCTGTCTTGGTTTCTATGGCTTTGTAATAATGTTTGAGTTCTGGAAATGTGATGCCTCCAGCTTTGTTCTTTTTTCTTTTCTGAGAATTACTTTAGCTATTTAGATTCTTTATTACTTTCGTATGAATTTCTGTGTTGGAAGAATCATTATTGTCAAGATGTCCATCCCACTCATCTACAACAATATCTATCAAACCACCAGCATAATTTTCTACAGACTTAGAAAAGACAATATAGAAATGTATATGGATAAGTTTTTAGAACAGTTTATTAAGAAGAACTAAAAAAAATAATGCTTTAGCCCTCTCATATTATTATGCTGAAACAAGAGGTGTAGGAATGAGTGATGTTAGGCACAATTCAGTATAGTGGAATCAGTGTCATTAACATGAGATATCTCTTTTCAGTGGAAATTTGGAGTTTGATACAATTTTTTTTTTTACTTCATCTTGTGTACCTTTTACTTAAAGAAGCATGGCTCAACATCTAATATTTTAGCAATTTACACCCATATCTTATGTCAAACCTTATTAACTAGTTCTGTTAAAGTGTTGTTTACATCCAGAATCTGCAGCTAATAACTAATTTTTCATGTTTTTATTAATTACTTTGTAAAATAATTTTTAGAGAATTCTTAAATTCATATATAACAAAGTGCATGTGTTTTTTAACCTTTTTTTGGAAATTCAAACTATTTTACTCTGTAAGGCAAAATACTGAGAAGGAATTTAAATTTATTTTGTGCTACTATTACTTCAGGAAAAGAGCATGGTATTTGGTAAATTGATTTATTTAGTTAAAGCAACTTTATTTTAGAATTGATTCTATTGATGACATAAAATAGAATGTTAAAATATTTTGCACTATTTTATTAAATAAATTTAGTGTTATTTAATGATAATTTTATTTAATATATACACATAAATTTGTATTTATGCAATTAATATGTTTTAAATTAAATTATTTAATAATAAATAGGACAACCTCATTTATGTCCCCTCCCCTGTGGGTTTTCTGTCTTTTTAATAAATCCTACTTTCAAAAATAACAATAATAGTAATAAATACAAATAGTAATTTTCATTCTAGTTTCACTCTGTTTTATATATGTTGAAGACTAAAGTTCAGAACATAGAAGAAAACATATGCTGAATACAATAAAGAAGGAATGTAATGTTTAATTCAAATATAACATATTTGAAAGCTACTTATTTTTTCATAAATGCTATAATTTAGATATACTGCAAAATGTACAAAGAAGATAATACTCTTTTAAGTAATGAAATAACATTGCCTTTGAAAAGTTAATTGTTTCTAAAGAGTTAATGTCAAAATACATGTTACTCTGAATAAATTATTTGTATTAATAATTGATGTATTTGTTATTAAATAAATTTATGTTATGTGAATATATCCTCAAATCCTGTGTTTTCCTTTGAATTAAAATAAGGAGCAATGACTAAAATTCTTATAGTTTGAGACATTATAAGAATTTCCAAGTAACTAACCAGCGACATGGGCTTTCTCAGAAGATAAGATTATCATTTACAAAAACTATGCATATAATAGCATAAAACAAAAGCTATGCTATTAATAAGTTATATAGTAGCAAGTATTGCAACAATGTGCATAAATGGTATGCAAAGATTATTTTCAAAATGAGTTGATAGCTTGAACCTACTTAAGTGGAGATATATTCCCACACAAAGCAAAGGTATTGTTGCTTAATAAAATATCAAAAATAATTGCAGTAGGATATTTTGGAACATTGACAGGATGATTCTAAAATTTACATTATGTAATAAATCCCACAGTTTTGACAAGACATTGTTGATACAAATCAATATGGTTGAAAGACTTGTTCTATCAGGAATCAAAACTTATAATTATGATCTAATAGGTAAAAGAGCATAATATTAATACAGTGACTGCCAGTGAGTCAAATAGAACCGAGTGCCTAAAAGCAGACTTTGGAACATATAGAACATGACATAATAGGAGTGGATTTGCCAATCAATAGTTAGAGGAAATAACATTTAATAAGTAAAATTAAGGCAAGAACTTATGAATATTGGAAATAATAAAATAAAATAATGTTTCTAACTCATGCCACATATAAACCACAATTCTCCAAATACAAACCAATCAGAAAAATAACATGATAATAAAATATTTTGTAATATGTGCACTACAATTAGTTATTATATATAAACTACATGAAGAAATTCTACACATCAATTAAAATATAAAGAACCCAATAAACTGACTGACAAAACACTCAGTCATTCTAATGAAGAAAGTGGCATGACATATATCTTTATAAAGAGATGTAAACAAATAAAACACAAAGTAATCCTACATAATAAGGTAATATCTCCTACCCACTAACTTGGAAAAAATTAGAATATCTGATAATATCAATAATTTAAAAATATTTTTGACCTGAAATATTTTCTTAAGTCATAAAGCAAATGGAATATAAAGTGTGTTCTTGTGAAAGCTACAGGTTAGTGTAGAATTACTGGGCAAGATTTGGTCTACAGTTATAATCATTCTGAAATTGTTGTAATACTTTCCTTTTTTTTGAGGTGGAGTTTTACTCTGTCGCCCAGACTGGAGTGCAGTGGCATGCTCTCGGCCACCACAGCCTCGACCTACTGGGCTCAGGCGATCCTCCCGCCTCAGCCTTCCAAGTAGCCAGAACTACAGGTGTGTGCTGCCACACCTAGCTAATTTTTTATTTATTGTAGAGGCGAGGTTTCAGCAAGTTGCCTGGGTAGATCTTGAACCCGCGGGCTCAGGCAATCCACTCGCCTCGGCCTCCTAAAGTGCTGGGATTTCAAGCTGAACCACCAAGCCCAGCCTCTTATAATACTTTCTAATTTTCAAGTCCAGAAAAGTTTTAAGAAATTTACCAAGGTATAATGTTATATGTTTTATGTTATATTTCCCAACATCTATTTATTAAAAAAAAGAATAATCTCAATGGCATTGAACCACTAAAGCATGCTTTAACCTCACAAAAATTATATCCTGAGATTGCAATACTTGAAAACAAAGCAATAGGCTATGTTATAATACACAAAAACCATAATGCTAGATAAAATATAACAAAAATATCTGTTCAAATGTATGCCTGGAGTTACAAAAGAAAAAGAAATTCCCATGTTTCAGAAGAAAATAAAAAGAGCTAAATGCCATCATATAGATTCAGGAGCTATTGTATCTGCAGCTATCCTGGGGAGTTACTGGATTCATTTTTGGCTTGAACTTTACTCTCCACAAAAGTCCTGAGCAAAAGTTTTGAGGCCCAACCTAAAATTGTGCTTTGTTCTAAAATATTCCAGAGGGAGGGCAAACAGAGTCTCTTTAACAAAAGCTGAATAAGCTTTAATATTCACAGTTTTTGGCATCTAAAGAAAATATTAAAGAACATCCTTCATGTAGAAAAATATGTTAGTAGTGGAATGCAATCAGTGAAGGTGGAAAAAAGGCATGATCAAACAAGTAAGCAAAAATCAATAATGATGATTACTTGGAACCCGCTGGCTCAGGCAATCCACTCTCCTTGGCCTCCCAAAGTGCTGGGATTTCAAATAAATAAACAACAGTAAAACAGAATTAGAGAATGTGATTGGAGGAAAGACTTTTAAGAACGGGGCATTTTCCAAGAAATATTCTGATGGATGTGCATTTCCCCAGCTTTACCTTGTCTTATACTCTATTGATATTCAAAATTCAGTTGTTTTTTTAAGTTCTGAAATACCATATTATCTTCCATCCTAAGGACGTTGAATATGATATTTATATTACCTAAAATATATTATCCTATTATCTTACTAAATGCTTTTGTTGTACCTCAAATCTATTATTTTTCAGTGAAAATTTCACTGGTGCCATCTACCAAATTTGATACTATATTGGGTAATTGTTAAGAACTCAAGTTCTGGCCCCAAATGTCTAGAATTGTTCCCAGCTCAGCCACTTACTATGTGGCTTTGAGTAATCATGTTACCATTTCTGTATTTCAGTTTTCCTCATAGTGTGGCTGTTGTGAGGATAAAGGAGTTAACGTATATAAAATTCTTTGTTAGGACACAATTAAGACTAAATCATAGTGATTATTATAACATACCAAATATCATTTTTTCTCTTTTAATTTTTATTTTGAAATGTGGGGTACAATTCAGGGTTAGGAATACAAATGTTCATTGTGCAGTTACCCTTATTGATGAGGTGTGCCCCCCTTCCCCAGGCAGATATCGACTACTGTCAATTCCAGCTGTCTACCCCCCACACCCCTTCCCGCAATTTCCCGGTACTTTCAATCCTTTTCCTACAGTAATGCAGTAGTTGTTCAAGGTCCACTTATGAATGAGAACATATGGTATTCAGGTCTTTATTTTTGTGAAAGATCACTCAGTATTATAAACTCAAATTCCATCCAGATTGCTGAGAAGTTCATGATTTTGTTCTTCTTTATGGCAGTGTAATATTCCATTGATAACTGTACCACATTTTTTTAGCCAGTCCTTTTTTGATGGGCAGCACAGTTGGTTCCACATTCTTGATATTGTGAACAATGCTGTGACAAACATACGTGTGTAGGTATATTTTTAAAGAGCGACCAGAGTTCTTCAAGGTATATTCCTAGTAGGGAGATTGCAGGGTCATATGGAAAGTCAATTTTTAGAACTTTTAGGAATCTCCACACTGATTTCCACAGAGGTTGTACTAGTTTACACTCCCACCAACAGTGTAGAAGTGTTCCCTTTTCACCACATTCTCTCCAGCATCTGTTATTTTTTGAGTTATTGATGATGACCATTCTGACTGGAGTTAGGTGGTATCTCAATGTAGTTTCAATTTGCATTTCTTTGATGATTAATGAGGCTGAACATTTTTTCATGTATCTGTTGGCTGCTCGTATGTCTTCTTTTGAGAAGTGTCTATTCATATATTTTGCCCACTTTGTAATGGGGCTGCTTGTTTTTGTCTTTTCAGCACATTTGAGTTCCTTGTAGATCCTTGATGTTAGGCCTTTATCAGACATGGAGTTGGTAAATACTTTTTCTCAGTCTGTGGGCTGTCTCCCTGCTCTCTTGATGGTTTCTTTGGCTTTGCAGAAGCTTGTCAGTTTAATGAGGTCCCACTTGTCTATCTTATCGCTTATGGCATGGGACTTGGAGTTTTGATCAGGAATTGGTTGCCAGTTCCAACTTCCATAAGAGTGTCTCCAGCATTTTTTAAGGGTCTCACAGATTGAAGCTTTACATTTAGGTCTGTGATCCATTTAGAGCTAATTTTTGTGTATGAGAATAGGTAGGGGTCCTGTTTCAATCTTCTGCATGTGGTCAGCCGGTTTTCCCCTCCCCAGTAGTGGGTGGTGGAGGCTTCGTCAAAGATGAGTTGATTGCAAAATTGAGGTTTTGCTTCTGGAATCTCAGTTCTATTCCATTGGTCTATATGCCTAGTCTTGTACCAATACCAGGCTGTTTTGATTATTGTAGCTTTATAGTATAGTTTAAAGTCTGGGAGTGTCATATCCCCTGCTTTGTTTTTTTGCTGAAGATTGTTTTGACTATTCTTGGTTGCTTATGTTACCATATGAATTCCTGTATTGTTTTTCCTAGGTCTGAAATGAATGTTGCTGATAATTTGATGGGTATTGCTTTAAATCTGTAGATTACCTTAAGTAAAATGGATATCTTAACAATGTTGGCTCTTCCAATACATGAGCATGGAATATTTTTTCCACTTGTTTGTGTCATCTTTGATTTCTTTGCAAAGTGTTTTATAGTTTTCATTGTAAAGGTTTTTTACATCTCTGGTTAGGAAGATATTTCATTTTGTTTTGTGGCTACTGTAAGTGGAATTGTGCTTTTGATTTGGGTTTCTGTTTGTTTATTTTTGGTGTATAGAAATTTATTTTATGCCTTCAGACTTTGCCAAAGTCCTTTATCAATGCCAGGAGGTTTTTGGCAGATTCTCTTGGGTTTTCAAGGTATACAATCATGTCATCTGCAAAGAGAGATAGCTTGACTTCCTCTTTTCCTATCTGGATACTCCTGATTGCATTCTCTTCTCTGATTCCTCTAGTCAGGACTTCCAAAACTATGTTGAACAGGAGGGCGAGAGTGGGCATCCTTGTCTTGGTCCAGTTTTCAGGGAAAATTGTTCTAATTTTTGTCTGTTTAGGAGGATGCTGGCTGTGGGTTTCTCGTAGATGGCTTTTACTATTTTGAGGTATGTTCCACATATGCCTAGATGTTTGAGGGTTTTTATCAAGAAGGGGTGTTGGACTTTATCACAAGCTTTTTCTGCATCTAATGATATAATCATATGGTTTTTGTTTTTACATTTGCTTAAGTATTTAATTGCATTTATGGTCTTACAAATGTTGAACCAGATCTGCATCCTGGAGATGATGCCTACTTGGTCATGATGGATGATTTTTGAGATGTGTTGTTGAATCTGGTTTTCTAAGATCTTGTTAAGAATTTTAGCATCTATGTCCATCAAAGATATTGGCCTGTACTTCTCTTTCTTTGTTGGGTCTTTACCTGGCTTGAGTATCAATGTGATGTTTGCTTATAAAATGATGTGGGGAGAGTACCATCCTTCTCAATCACCTGGAATACTTTCAATAGAATTGGTATCAGTTCCACCTTGTATGTTTTGTAGAATTCTGCTGGAAAGCCATCTGGTTCAGGGCTTTTTTTTTTTTGTAGGTAGTTTTTTTATGACATAATCAATTTCCTTGATTGCTATTGGTCTATTAAGGGTTTCAGTGTCTCCTTGTTTCAACCTATGGAGGTTGTATGATGTCAGAAAGTCCTTCATTTCCTTTAGGTTTTCAAGTTTGTTTTCATATAGGTGTTCATAGTAGTCTCTGATAATCTTTTCGTTTCTTCAGGATCAGTTGCGGACTTCATCTTCTGTATTCCTGATTGAGTTTATTTGTGCTTTTTCTCTCTTTTTCTTGGTCAGTCTGGCTAGGGGACCATCTATCTTGTTTATTCTTTCAAAGGACCAGCTTTTAGTTTCATTGATTTTTTGTATTATCTTTTTGTCTTCAATGTCCTGGATTTGGGCTTTTATTTTGGTGATCTGGATTCTTCTGCTGAAGTTAGGGTTTTGCAGTTTTTGCATTTCCACCTTCCTTAGGTGACTCGTTAGGCTGTCAACTTGTGATCTTTCCATTTTCTTCATGTGTGCTTGTAAAGATATGAATTGTTCTCTTACTACTGCTTTCATGGCATCCCAGAGGTTTTGATAAGATGTTTCTTCATTTTCATTTGTTTACTGGTAACTTTTAATCTCTATTTTGATTTCCATGTTGACCCAGGAGTTGCTTAGCATCATACTGTTTAGTGTCCATGTCTTTGTGGGTTTGGGTGGAACTTTGTTGGTGCTGATATTTATTTTTGTTCTACTGTGGTCTGAGAAGGTGCTTGGCAAGATTTCAATATTATGAAATTTGCTTATGTTTGATTTATGGCCAATGATGTGGCCAGTCTTAGAGTACATTCTATGTGGTGATGAGTAGAATGTATATTCTGTGGTCGTTGGGTGTAGTGTTTTGTAGGTATCAATTAAGTCCATTTGGTCAAGAGTCATTGAGGTTCTGGGTCTCCTTGTTGGTTTTTGTCTAGATGATCTGTCTAAGGTTGTGAGTGGGGTATTAAAATCCCCAGGAATGACAGTGTTAGAGTCCATATCTTTTTAAAATTTGCCTAGAAGCTGCTTTACAAACTTTGGTGCTCCTATGCTAGGAGTATATATTTTTAGGATGGATATTTATTGTTGATGGATTGAACATTTTATCATTATATAATGACTTGCAGTGAGGAGCTGCAGGTTGGCATGTCACAGTACAGCTTGGGCCTCTTTTAGGTCTCTGCCTAGTCTTGAAGCTCCAGCTGTTCTCTGGTCACACTGTGGCCAAGGGCGAGTCATTAGTGGCAGAGTGTGAAACGGCCAGGCGTTGCTGGTCAGTGTAGCACAGGGTGACTGTAGGCAGGGTGGTATAACCATGGAGAGAGCCTGGAGCTCCACAGGGCGGGAGCCAAGGGCTTCTGTGGGCAGTGGCAGCTGGGGGCGGGGCAGGTTGGTGCAGTCTTTTGGGGGATCCTGGAGCTCTGCAGGGCGGGAGCAGAGGGCCTCTGCAAGTGGCAGCAACTGGGAGCAGGGCAGGGTGGTGCTCCCTTGGGGGGAAGCCCAGAGTTCCGTGGGCCAGTGTCAGAGGGCCTCTGCAGGAGGCGGTGGCTGCGGGCTGCGGGCGGGCAGCACCAGTGGTTAGGAAGCCAGGAGTTCCGCGGGTTGGGAACCCAGGGCGTCTGCGGGTGGTGGCCCTGGGGGCGGGGTGGTGCCGGTGGGGAGGGAGCCCAGAGCTCCCCAGGCTGGAGCCCAGGGCCTTCGTGGGCGGCAGCAGCTGAGGGTGTGGCTGTGCCGGCAGGGAGGGAGCCTGGAAATCCGTGAACCGGAGCCCAGGGCCTCCGCGGGTGGTGGCAGCTTGATGTCTGGCAGGGTAGTGCAGTTGGGAGGGAGCTTGGAGCTCCAAGGGCCAGGAGCTGAGAGCCTCTGTGGGGGTAGCGGCTTGGTACCAGGCAGAGAGGTGTAGCGGGGAGGGAGCCTAGAGCTCCTTGAGGCTGGAAGTCGAGGGCCTCTGTGGGTGGCAGTGGCGTGGTGCCGGGTGGGGCTGTGTAGACAGGGTGGGAGCCCAGAGCTCCACAAGACTGGGAACCTAAGGCCACCTGGGGCAGGGCACTGGCTGCAGCCCTGGTAGCCGAGTGGTGCCTGGGACCCAGGGCCTCCGGGCTTCAGTCTGTACAGCTGGGGGGGGGGGGGGGGGGGGGGG
>CAUYQG010098380.1:0-15845 GCA_963574415.1 Tarsius wallacei
CTTCTGCCTCAGCCTTCCAAGTAGCTGGAACTACAGGCACCCGGCTGATTTTTGATTTATTGTAGAGATGAGGTCTCGCCAAGTTGCCCAGGCGGGTCTCGAACCCGCGGGCTCAGGCAATCCACTCACCTCAGCCTCCCCAAGCGAGGGATTACAGGATGAGCCACTGAGCCCGGCTGCAATGAATTCTTTTTTTTTTTTTGAGTTGGAGTCTCACTCTGTCGCCCAAACTGGAGTGCAGTGGCCACTCCCGACCACCGCAGCCTCGACTTGCTGGGCTCTGGCGATCCTTCCGCCTCAGCCTTCCAAGTAGCTGGAACTACAGGCGCGCGCTACCACGCCCGGCTAATTTTTTGATTTATGGTAGAGATGAGGTCTCGCCAAGTTGCCCAGTCAATCCACTCACCTCAGCTTCCCAAAGTGTGGGATTACAGGCTGGGCCACCGAGCCCGACTCCCATCCCTATTTTTAAAAAAGAAAAAAAAAAAGCTTTTTGGAAATAAAATTAAGAGATGCTGTTGAATCTACCCCAGAGGAGTGTCGATGGATACAAAGCAGGCAACACGGTGCTTGGTACAGAGTATGCATTCAATCAATATTGGCTAATTATGATGACTATGTCTAATTCGCAGGGCTGTTGTGAGACTCAAACAAGATAATGTATGCTAAAGCATGCCGTGAACACTTCGTGCTGGGTACAGGAAGTACACTATTAATGATCCTTGCCGCTTCGAGGGAACTTGCTCTTAAAGTGTTACCCTTTGCATTTTCACACCACCTGGGAGGGAGGACAGACTGGTGGGATTGTTGCCACCTGAGGCTCCAGGAGGGGAAGAGCCTTGACCAAGGCCCTGGGGTGTGATAGCAGCCAAGGCAGGATTGAACCCCAGTCCAGAGGTCTTTCCGTGAGTCCCTCGTGAAAGTCCCCAAGGGCATACATGTATGTGCAAGGGGGACGCAAAAGACCCAGAATTTATTCGTAAAAAATTGTGTGTTGGTTCTCACCTGTTTAAACTTAAGTCCCCTTCAAAGTACTCTCCGTTCGATGCAGTACACCTGTGGAGATGCTTTTTTCCCACTGCTCAAAACGGTTTTTGAACGCATCCATCTTGATGCCTTTAGTGCTGATGCCTCTTTTTGTTTCACCTCTTCCACGTGGGGAAAATGTTTCCCTTCGAGGACTTTTTCCATCCCGGGAAAAACAAGTTGCTCAGGGCGAGGTTGGGTGAATAGGGAGGGTGGGGAATGGGGGTCACATGGTTTGGGGTCAAAAGTTGCTGAACTCTCTGCACAGTGTGGGCACGTGTCTTGTCCTGGTGGAAGAACCGGTCGCCTGCTAGCCACCACTTGGGGTGTTTCTTCTGCAGAGTGTGATGCAACTTTCTCAAAACTTCCAGAAAAAACTTTTGTTGACTGACCTGGAGGAAGAAATTCTGAGTGTACTACAAGGGGCCCACCCCCAAAAGATAATTCCTGGGTTTTTGGGTCCCCCCTGTATACAGGCACATGGAACACACAGAGTTGCCCTGAGGTGCTGGGTGGTGCTGTCCAGGCCAGTCTGGGAGAGCAGAAGGAAACTGACCATGCCTTCTTGGTAAGGCTCATGGAAACAACTGGAACATCGAGAATCTCATGGCATAGGCTCCCCCAAGAGCAACCCCATCGCATGAATTGAATTTTTATTTTCCAAAGTGCGTCCCTTAGCTGGGTTTCAGTTTTCTAGGCCACTCATTTAAGCTTTGACGCCATGTCCGAAAAAGGACAGATCCCGACGGTCTCCTGCCTGAGTCTCATCTTTCCCCCAAGGCTTGGGCTTGGCCTGAGCATTTCTCTGGCCACACTGGAGACTGTGTGACCAGCGGGATGGGCGCCATGGGACTGGGAAGGGGCTGGGCATGCACAAAGCTGGAGCTGCTTGAGGAACGGGCCGTAGTTCGGGTCACCCTCCTGCTGGACCCACGAGGGTGCTGCTGTTCTCAGTCTGCAAGCCGGGGCACAAGACAGAGAGGCCAGGTCACGTCTCTGCAGTTACACAGCTCACGAGTGCCTGCTGGGGTGGAACCTGGTCTGTCTGTCTGTCTAGCACCAGAGCTCAGGCACGGCGGCAGAGGGAACCGAGATTGGATGAGAGGCGGGCTCAGAGGTGGGGTGGAGGGGCTTTTACCTGGTTGCCATTGGCAAGGACATAATAACAAACTGCTTTGGGACTTGCACTGTGACTCTCTTGCTGATGGGGAAGTAGGCACAGAGAGGTTAGTTAGCTTTCCTGACGTTGCACAGCTCGTCAGGGGTTGAGGCTGGATTTGGGAGGCGGGCATTGTAGAGTGTGTACTGTGTAATGTGTACTGTGACCACTGAGCTTGTTGCCTCCTGACGTGAGCACAGGTGGAGGTGACACAATGACCTGGGTTTGAGTTATTTTGTTACCCACCTGGTGGGTGTGCTATGAAGTTAAGCTTGTGTATTTCACAATCTCCCTTGACCCCTTCTCAGCTGAGAGGGTTCAGGAAGCCACTAACCCAGGAAAAAATATTTTGTAGGAATACATATGCTAAAATTTTCCATATGAGGGAGGACTGAAGAAACTCTGGAATGTATTTATTCTTTTTGTTTTTGAGTCGGAGTCTCACTCTGTCGCCCAGACTGGCGTGCAGTGGCCGCTCCCGGCCACCGCAGCCTCGACCTGCTGGGCTCCAGCAATCCTTCCGCCTCAGCCTTCCATGTAGCTGGAACTACAGGTGCGCGCTACCACGCCTGGCTGATTTTTTTATGTATTGTAGAGATGAGGTCTCACCAAGTTGCCCAGGCTGGTCTCGAACCTGTGGGCTCAGGCAATCCTCTCACCTCCGCCTCCCAAAGCACGGGATTACAGGCTGAGCCACCGAGCCTGGCTGGAATGTACTTATTCTTATATGTGTTTAAGTTTCAGTCACCTTTCAAGTACTGTCTGTTGGATGGAAAACACTATCAAGACATTTTTCCCATTGGTCAAAACAGATTTTGAATTCGTCAATTTGGATGCCTTTAAATGCTTCGGCCATTTTTTGTTACACTGCATCCCCACTGGCAAAAAAGTTTCCCCTTGAGGACCTTTTTTTTCCATCTGGGGAAACAACAAAAAAAGTTGCTTGGTGTGAGATTGGGTTAATAGGGAGGGTGGGGCATGGGTGTCATGCTATTTTTGGTGAAAAACTTTTGAACACTCATTGAGGTGTGGGCAGGTGCACTCGTAAATCACCCATCGTAAAATGGGCAAATGCTTTGAACGAATCTCCCTCCCCCCCGACACACAGAAAAATTCAGGCTAGTGGAACACAGCTTCTCACAACGATGCTAGCTGGTACCCTGATGCCGATGGGCTCTTAGAATACTTACCTAGTGGGGAAAGCCTGTACTGGGGGCCCGCTCTCCAAAAAATAATTCCGTTTTTGTTGGGTCACCCCTCATATATATAATAGGGGAAGGGGATTATATTTAGGAGATGTGAGAGTGATTGTTTAAGGTAGAGGGACACAGGGGAATAGGAGGGGTGAGGTGGGAGTGGGGACCTCAGTGGTTATTGTCATGGGTGGTTTTAACCATCAACGTGAGAGAGGCATGCCGGCAGCCGGAATGAGAGTGGGTCGTAAACCAAGCATGGGGATTAATTCTCCACAAACTAGGGACATGCAAAGCGGGATCAGAGTGGTTTGCAGCTGTTAATTTCATTATTTAAAATAATCAAGGAATAAGATAATGTAATAAAGGCTTCGAATGGAACAATCCTGAGAACTTGTTCTGGACAGAGGATTATGACTAATCCAGGTCTGGTAACCTGATATTAACAAGCAAAAAAGTTCTCAGAGGCTATTTTCTTTCTCTTAATGGGTTCTATGCTCCATAGAATGGGCACACTGGGGTTTCTCTGCCAGAGGAGGGACTTCGGGAAATAAAACAGGCTTCACAGGTGTTGACTGAACAGTTAAAATGCATGAATGCGTAAATAAAGTTAACAAGAACCAAGCATGAACCGATGATGACAATGTCGTTTCCCTCCTAGTTTTAGAGAAATATAGCTGACAAATGAATATTGTGTATATTTAAGGCGTACAATGGGACATTTTGCTATACAAGGGGGACCCCCCCAAAATTTGGAATTTATATATAAAAAAATTTGGATTTATTCTCATGCGTCTAAGCTTCTTTCATCTTCAAAGTGCTTTCTGCTTGATGCAGTTCACCTATGGAGATGCTTTTTTCACTGCTCAAAACAGTTTTCGCACTTGTCAGTTTTGATGCCTTTGAGTGCTTCTGCCTTTTGTTGTTGTTTCGCCTCTTCCCTATCAACAAAACATTTCCCTCTGAGGACTTTCTTCATCTGGGGAAATGAAAAAATCGGTCGGGCTGAGATCAGGTAAATAAGGAGTGTCGGACACAGAGGTCATGCCATTTTTGTCAAAAGCTGCTGAGCACTCAGCATGGTGTGGGCAGGTGCACTCATAATTCACTCATCATGAAATGGACAAACGTATTGAAAGAATCTCCCAAAAAATGCACAGAAGCCAAATGCAGCCTCTTACCACAACGCTAGCTGGTGCATTGACGCCTGTGGATTCCTAGAACATTTCCCTAGGGTTCTAGTGGAGGAAGCCTGTACCACAAGGGGCCTGCCCTCCAAAAAATAATCCCAATTTTTTTGGGCGTCTCCTCTCGTAAATTGTGAAATGGTTATCATAATCAAGCTAATTCACGTATTCATCATCTCATACAGTTCCCTTTTTTATGTGTGTGGTGAGAATACTTTAGATCTTCTCTCAGCAAATTTCAAGGATGCTATATGCCTTATTCTTAATATTAGTTATTGTCCCCAAGTTCTATATCAGGGCTCATATGCACTCTCCCCATTTCTCTCACCTTTGGCCCCTAGTAACCACCTTTCTACTCTCTGCTTCTATGAGATTACATATAAACAAAACCTACCACGTTCTAGGCTGCCGAGGCTGTGGGTTGGGAGCGATCAGCAGTTGTACAGCATAGTCATTGGTCTTCGACTGAATGGCGGCTTCAAGCGTAGTTGCCATGGAGTTAAAAATGAATTTGATGAGTGAAAATAGGACAAGATGAAAGTGAACCAAGAATGGACCACAAAGATACTGTTTTATGAACTAAGAATTAAGACGAATCCATTTATACTCAACTGTGGGCTATACAAAACAAGACTTTTACCTTGCTGGATAAGAAGAATTTGGATACGCTAATCAATATTTTTGTTCTGGATTAGTGGTGGGTTCATCTGTGTTTGTTGTACTTAAGAGTCTCACGCTCTATGACTGAGCTAACGAGGCATCTAGTTTGTTGTATTTCGAAAATAAATGAAAACATTGAAAAAGATGAGTAGGAAATACTGATGACATTGTATTTAGAGTGAAAGATTGTTGTCACTCCAACTCTGCACATCTGAGTCCGTTAGGAAGAATATCTGGTGGTTCTTTTGTGGGTAAGAAACATAGGAACATATGTTTATGATAGTTATTATTTTTGCTTTTGATTAGTTTGGTGATTTAATCCATATTCAATGTAGTGATAAAAATTAATGCATGAATAAATACATACAATGAGAGTTATGGCTGGGCCAGTGGTGAGATTGTGTCATAAACCAAAGATTATGATTGATCCTGTGCATCTCACCTTCTGGTCATTCACTAATAGGGGTTTTCTTTCTTTTAAATATCTGCCTTGTGTTCTACAGGATGGAGGCCCCAGAGTGAATATAATGACACTCTGTTGATGGAGATCCTGTTTGCAACCTCAGTGGGAAATGAGCCATGAACCATCCAATGTGAGTAATGGCTTGTGTTGTTGTTTTGAAGTTGGTTGGTTGGACGACGATTGTTTACTGCATTATTAAACATGAATGGACACATAAATAAAGCCAAAGATGGCCAAGTGCAAACCAATGATGTGGATGTCATGAACCAAAGGTTATTAGTCCCATGTGTCATAACTATCACAAAATTAAAAAAAAAAAACCACTAGGCTGTTCTCTGTAGCAAATGAGCAAAGAAAAAAAGAAACACACATCATATATATCATATGTGTTATGCTTATATCTTCTATATACATATATAACAGATCACATATGTCATGTGTTATGTTTATATATATTTAATGTGTGTATATCACATATGTGTTAGGTATATTTTTCATATTTTCAGGATGAGGGTGGGCTCACATACGTTTATAGATTTGTTATAAGTAAATGAATGCATGCATAAGCAGATCAAAGAGGGTCAAGCATGGACTAATGAAGACCATGTGTCATGATCTAAGATTTACGATTGCACAGTTCCACAAATTCGGGAGACATGAAAGCATCAATATTTGTGCATTTGTTTTCATAGCTTTCTGCTATTAACTTGCCCTCTGGTTTGTACCGGCACCTCCCTATTAATAGAGTTTGGGATGTTAACGCAGTGTGAGAAAGTACACTACGGAAGTAAGGATTTGGTAGTTTTCTATTTATTGGGGAGGATTCATGAGTTTTCTTTCATAATTTTTTTAGAGGGATAAATAAAATGTACAAGGGCCAAGCATAGACTAATGAGGATACTATTTCATAAACTAAGGGTTATTAATTCAACTCTACACAAGTGAGAGCTACTAAAAATGATCCAGTGTGTTTGTTTTTCTAACAATTGCTTTCTGTTGCACAGAATGGACAAATCATAATTGATTTAATCATGCAATATTTATGAGCATTTTGATTCTTATTTGAATGGATAAGGTACTTAAGAAAAATGTAAGTTGATGTTCTTAAATCTTTTTTGGAGAGTTGTTCAAGGGTGCTCATAAATAAGTATACTATTGAATGAACAAATAAATGAATAAAACAAGAGAGGCCAAACATGGGAGAAAGATTATCATATCTCATTGTAGTAAATTCTTTTTATTTTATGTTGCTTTGGCATTTATTTTGAATGCAAGTTTAACTTTCTCTTTCCAAAAGTAGGCTTAGTCACCCTTGATGTAGTTTCCAATTCTCCACCTCCCCCCAGTTCCTAAAGGTGATAGATTCTCCTGGTGACCACTTCCATATGAGAAAGCTAGATACAGGCTACTGGACTTGCCCCTCTGACCCTCACACCCTGCATGGACTGCATGGATATACTGGCTTTCTCTAAACCCACCAGTTAGAAGTCCCCACAGGAAACTTGCTTGCATCATAGCCTGAACCACAATATAGACTCCCTCCTTCATGCTGGCTATGTGAAGCATGCCAGATCTGTGAGTGATAAACTGCTTCTGTTCTTGAGTCTAATTTCTTTCCTGGTCAGGGCTCTCCCAGAGAGTATCTTGGCAGGAATTAATAGGTCAGGCAAAAGCCACAAGGACAATTGCTGGTAAAAACAAGTTTCTTGGGAGAGGGAGACCTGGTAACAGGTTGGACACTTAGGCATTAGGCTGTCTGCCAGGATAAAGAAGCATCCTCTGAAAGGCACACTGTAAACATACATGACCGTCTCTCTTGGAGCCTTATCAGGGCAGGGCTAGGATTTATATCCACTCTCTTGAGAGAGACCTCAAGACCATATTGGAAGAAAATAGAACACTCATCATCCTAGAGTTATGATTACTTTAATTTAGTACATCCAAGGTCCACTTAAAAATGTGTTGGTTAAGGAGTTAGTCTTCTTGTTTTTGCATGATGACATGTTGAATGTTAATTTTAGTACTAAAAATAAATAATTACATAAATGTGTAAAATAAACCAAAAGCCAAAACATGGACTGGTGATGAGAATGGTCCAGCAATGAAAAGATGATAATTAAATTCTGTGCTCCTGGCACCATAGAAATAACCTAGCCTGTTTCGGTCCTTTTACCAGCTGCTTTGCATTTCATTATGCACACGTACATCGTTTATTTAAACATTTGTTCACAAATAAAGATGTTTTGCTTGTGAAGTAAGAGACTGGATTTATGGTTGCTCATCAAAACTTCTGTGGAAACAGTCAAATCAAATAAAAGTGAGTCCACAAGAACCAATGATGATAATGTTTCATGAATGAAGAATCATGATTGATCAAGTTAGTTTTATTAGAGAAAGTTCTAGACTATTACTGAAGTATAAAGTGGATTTTCTTCCAGCGTTGTCCAGCAGAATGTTCTATAGTGATGGAATGTTCTATACTCTGTTCTCTCCAACACGGCAGCTACTAGCTACATGTGGTTATTGAGTGCTTGAAATGTGGCTAGTGTGCCTGAGGAACTAAATTTGTAATATGACTTAATTTTTATTAACTTCAATCTAGATAGTCATCTGTGGCGAGTGGCTACTCCATTGATCAGTTGTGTTAGGTGGTTGGTTTGTGGAAGTGTTTTGAATATTAAATGTGAATCCATAAATACAAACATTAAAGAGTTAGTTATGGGCCAGTGGTGGGAATGTACCGTGAAGCAAACAGATTTGTACCATGCTCAAAGAGATTCACCGGCAAAAAAGTATCTGATTTGTGAAAAAAATGACATGATGTATTTTGTCACTCGTGTGTACCCCATTGTTTCTGTGAGCATGTATCTAGTGTTCAAGATCTATGTGTCTTGGTGGTAAAGGATCGAAAGGTTGTTGTCAAAGCTGTGGCAGGTGTATTGAGTTGTGGTTTTGTGAGCATTCATTCTATTATTACGTTATTTACAAAATGATTAGTCAGTACTCGAGAGTCCATTGCAAGATGCAAGGATCCTAATGTGACGTGGATCAGGGCTTGCGATGAATTCAAGTTGCCACAATTGTGGTCCATAGGTAGAAGGTCTCTTCTGTTACATTTGTTAGTGAGGAACGTAGATGTAACTCCTTGTCTGCATGGACCAGTGAGGACAGTGGATCATGAACTGAATAGTATATGAATACGTTTCTGCACAACTGAAGTCCATTATATGAAGATCTCTGTCTTCCCATTTAAGGCATAAAATGAAATCTATCTATCTATATCTATCTATCTATCATCTATCTAATCTCTGTCTACCTATCTATCTGTACTATATTACTGTTTTCCTTGGGTTTGGTGATAGATTCATTGATTATACTATAAAAAATCAATATGTGGACAGATTATTTAAATTTAAAAACCTTTAAACTAGAGAGATAGGTTATCTGTCCCCAACATGGAGCACATCCTTTTTTTTTTTTTTGAGTTGGAGTCTCATTCTGTCACCCAGACTGGAGTGCAGTGGCCGCTCCCGGCCACCGCAGCCACAACCTGCTGGGCTCCAGCGATCCTTCCGCCTCAGCCTTCCAAGCAGCTGGAACTACAGGTGTGCACTACCACGCCCGGCTGATTTTTGATTTACTGTAGAGATGAGGTCTCGCCAAGTTGCCCAGGTGGGTCTCGAATCCGCAGGCTCAGGCAGTCCACTCACATCGGCCTCCCAAGCGCGGGATTACAGGCTGAGCCACCGAGCCCAGCATGGAACACATTCTATGGGCAGGATGCCTCCAAGAGCCTCTACCATCTGCAAAGAGAAAGAATGGGAAGCACTGAGCAGTGCCTCCCCATGGCAACCCTGAAATTCTTCTGGGAGCATCGTATGGGCTCTTCCTACCTGGGTCTGTCACCGATATAAGAGGGAGCATGTAGAAAGAGGATTTCTTATTCCTAATATGGGTGAACCATTCAGTGGTGTTCATTAAATTAATAATTAAAACATTGATTTAGCCAGGCATGATGGCATGTGCCTGTAGTCCTAGCTACTTGGGAGGCTGAGTCGGAAGGATCGCCTGAGCCCAGGAGGTCGAGGCTGTGGTGAACCATGATTGTGCCACTATACTCCAGCCTGGGTGGCAAAGTGAGATACCAACTCAAAAATACAATACAATACAATAAAGTAACAAGTTTAACTGTAGTATAGTTCAGACCCTTTCACATCTGCTTTCTGTGCTACAGAATGAGTGCATGATAGCTGAGTAGCCTTTCTGTAGTGATTAAATGCTGGGCTGCTACTTCTATATGTAAGGACCATGGAGGCTGATGTGACAGTGAGAATTCTTGATCTTGGTTTGGATGGTTTGCTCTTGGATGTTGACTCTATTATGTAAAATAAATAAATAACCTCATATATCAGAGAACATGATGAGAATGTTTTATGAACCAGGGATCATGATGAATCCAATTCAACACAACTTAATTCCATTTAACATACAGTTAGGCTGTCTCATTTGCGTTATTGGCATTTTGATATTTCATATTAATTTTACACCACTGTTGATTTAAACAGTCCTCCATTGATAAAGTTCTAGGCCATTAACTGCTTGAGAGAGTAGCACACAGAAAGATTGAAAGTAATTACTAGTATTCTCTTGTGCAAGAAGAGTGGTTGATAGCCCATTGTGTCATCTTTGAAATACAGACACATTCAAAGAAAGAGGGCGAAGGACGGGCTGGCGATAATTGTGGAGTTGTATATCATGTGTGTTGACTGATCCATATATGTCCTACTTAGATGCATCAAGGAAAGAAATCCAGGGTTTCATCTCTGTGGGAAATTAGCCTATAGACATGCACTGTCTTGTACAGTGGCTACTGGCCATAGTGCCTACTGAACATGTGGAATGTGGTTATCCTAATTGACTTGTGTCTGCAAACTGAATTTAGACGACTAAGTGTAAAAATGTAAAATATTTCTATAAGTACATATTGATTAAACGTTTCACTGACAGCATATTGGGTTAAATAAGATATGCAATTGCAATTAATTTTACCTGTTTCTTTTTACTTTTAAAGAAATGCAGCATGTGTGGCTTGTATTATATATATACATATTTTCTGAGTTGGAGTCTCACTCTGTCGCCCAGACTGGAGTGCAGTGGCATGCTCCTGGCCACCGCAGCCTTGACCTGCTGGGCTCCGGTGATCCTTCTCCCTTAGCCTTCCAAGTAGCCGGAACTACAGGTGCATGCTACCACGCTCGGCTAATTTTTTTGATTTATTGTGGAGATGAGGTCTCACCAAGTTGCCCAGCCGGGTCTTGAACCCACGGGCTCAAGCAATCCACTCGACTCGGCCTCCCAAAGTGCTGGGATTACAGGCTGAGCCACTGAGCCCGGCCTTGTATTATATTTCTGTGGCTCGGTACTGCTATAGTCCAATGAGAGAAATCTTTTAGATTCTTTTAGGTTTTTCTAATACATGGGTGTTGATTAGTCAATCAGTGGGAATCAGTGAAAAGCGAATCAATGAATGAAAAAAAGGAAACAACATATGCTAAATATCAAAGTGTATGCTGAAACAAGGATTGTTACTAATGTTTTGTTTTATTTTGTTATTTTATGGTTATGGGGTACTTGTGAGGATTTACTGCATAAGTAAATTGCCTGCCAGTGAGGTTTGGGTTTCTCATGAGCCCTCTCTCCCCCTGGTGGTAGACTTGGTTCTCAGTGTGTGGTTGTGTACCCATCATCCCTCCTCCCCACCTTCTTCCTTTAGCAGCATTCAGTGTCTGTTGTTCTTACCTTTGTGCTTATGTGTACGGTGATCAGGGCTCACTTCTGAGTGAGATCAGGTGGTATTCAGTTTGTGTGTGTGTGTGTGTGTGTGTGTGTGTGTGTGTGTTTTGAGTTGGAGTCTCACTCTGTCGCCTAGACTGGAGTGCAGTGGCCGCTCCTTGCCACCGCAGCTTCGACCTGCTGGGCTCCGGCGATCCTTCTGCCTCAGCCTTCCAAGTAGCTGGAACTACAGGCGCGCACTACCACACCCGGCTAATTTTTTGATTTATTGTAGAGATGAGGTTTCACCAAGTTGCCCAGGCGGGTCTCAAACCTGCGGGCTCAGGCAGTCCACTCACCTCAGCCTCCCAAGGCGCGGGATTACAGGCTGAGCCACCGAGCCTGGCTGGTATTCCATTTTTTGTTTCTGTGATAGTTTGCCTAGAATGATGGTCTCCAGCTGCATACATGTTGCTGCAAGGGACTTGATTTATTCTTTTTGCCTGCATAGTATTCCATTGTATATATGTACCACATTTTCTTTATCCAGTTCACTTTCAGTGGGCATCTGGGTTGGGTCCATGTTTTTGCTACCGTGAATAGCACTGCAATGAACATACCTGTGCAGGTTTTGATAGAGCAATTTATGTTCCTCTGGGTATATTTCCAGAAGTGGGATTGCTGGATCATATGGTAGCTCAATATTTGGTTCTTTGAGAAAATGCCACACTGCTTTCCACAAAGGTTGAACTAGCTTGCATTCTTACCAATAGTATGGAAGTTTCCTTTTTCTCTGCAGCCTTGCCAGCACCTGTTGTTTTTTGACTTTTTAATGATAGCCATCCTTACTGGTGCTAAGTGGTATCTCATTGTTGTTTTGATTTGCATTTCTCTGATGATTAGTGAGGCTGGACATTTTTTCATGTTTGTTGGCTGCTTGAATGACTTCCTTTGATAAGTGTCTGTTCATGTCCTTTGCCCACTTTTTAATGGGGTGTTTTTTTCCCCCATGTCAATTCATTTGAGTTCCTTGTAGATCCTGGATGTTAGGCCTTAGTTGGATGCATAATTTGAAAATATTTTTTTCCCATCCTGAGTTTTGTCTCTTTACTCTCTTGATGGTTTGCTGTGCAAAAACATTTTAATTTGATTAAGTCCCACCTGTCACTGTTAGCTTTTGCTGCATTTGCTTTTGAGGGCATGTTCATGAATTCATTGCCCCCTCTGATACTCAGGAGGGTGTTCCCTGCATTTTCTCCTAAGATTCTTACAGTTTGAGGTTTTTCATTTAAGTTCTTAACCCATTTTGAGTTAACTTTTGTATGTGATGATTGGTAGGGGTCCAGTTTCCTTATTCTGTCAGTTTTCCAATCGCCATTTGCCAAATATGGTTTCCTTTCCCTAATGTTTGTTTTTGTTAACTTTGTCAAAGATAAGGTGGTTGAAGGTTTGTAGTTTTATTCCCAGATTTTCTATCCTGTTCCATTGGTCTATGTGTCTAGAACCATGCTGTCTTAGTTACTGTAGCCTTGTAGTAAAGTTTGAAGACTTAAAATGTGATGCCTCTAGCTTTGTTCTTTTGCTGAGGATTGCTCTATCTATTTTGGCTCTTTTTAGCTGTCATATGAATTTCTGTATTGTCTCTCCTAGGCCTGTGAAAAATGTTGCTAGCAATTTGACAGAAATTGTGTTGAATCTGTGTATTGCCTTGGTAGAATGGACATCTTGACAACATTGATTCTTCCAGTCCTTGTTCATGGGATGTTTTACCATTTGTTGTGTCATCTTTGATTTCTTTGAGCAGTGTTTTGTAGTTTTTGTTGTAAAGATCTTTCATCTCTTTGGTTTGTTGGATGCTGAGGTATTTTATTTATTTTTGTGGTGGATATTATGAATGGGATTGTGTTTTTTATTAAGTTCTCAGCCTGCTTATTGTTGGTGTAGAGAAATACAACTGTTTTTTGCACATTGATTTTGTATCCCAAGACTTTACTGATGTCATTTATCAGTGTGAGGAGATTTTTGACAGACTAGGGTTTTTTAGTTATAAAATCATATCGTCTGCAAACTTCCTCTTTTCTTGTTTGGATGCCCCTAATTTATTTCTCCTGTCTGCTTGCTGTATCTAGCACTTTTAGTGCTATGTTTAATAGAAGGGTGAGAGTGGGCATTCTTGTCTTGTTCCAGTTCTTGGGGGGACTGCTTCTAGCTTCTGCTCATTAAGTAAGATGTTGGCTGCAGGTTTGTCATAGATGGCTCTTATTGTTTTGAGGAATGTTTCTTTGATGCCTAGGTGTTCAAGGGTTTTTATCAAGAAAGGATGTTGTATTTTCTAGAATGCTTTCATTGCATCTAATGAGATAATCATGAGGTTCTTGGTTTCATTTCTTTTTCTGGAATGGATTACATTTATAGATTTATGTATGTTGAACCAACCTTGCATCCTGGGAATGAAGCCCACCTGGTTGTGATGGGTGATCCTTGAGATGTGCTGTTGACACAAGTTTCTAGAATCTTGCTGATAATTTTTGCATCTATGTTCATCAGGGAAATTGGCCTGTAGTTTCTTTCCTTGAAACAAGAATTATTGTAAATATCTTTGATTTAAGTACTGAAATCCATAAAAATAATGGCTGCAGTTCAGTGGTTAATTCTTTTAGGTAAGGATAGTTAGTTCATTTAGGTAAAGAACATGTGAACTGATCACATAATCATCAATGCTGTTGTATTGGGTTGGCGGTGTCTTGCAGTCTTCAGCTTTTTTGTTTGTTTGTTTGCATCAGTCTCACTCTGTCACCCAGGCTGGAGTGCAGTGGTACACTCATGGCCACTGCAGCCTCGGCCCACTGGGCTCAGCCTTCCAAGTAGCTGGAATTACAGGTGTGCACCACCACACTTGGCTAATATTTTTAATTTAATATAGAGACGAGGTCTTGCTAAGTTGCCCAGGCTGGTCTCGA
Organism: Tarsius wallacei; assembly: GCA_963574415.1. Taxonomy (NCBI): domain Eukaryota; kingdom Metazoa; phylum Chordata; class Mammalia; order Primates; family Tarsiidae; genus Tarsius; species Tarsius wallacei. The sequence continues at coordinate 14,421 of CAUYQG010098380.1, forward strand.
ACCCCTGGACTCAGGCAGTCCTCTTGCTTCCACCTCCCAAGGTGCTGGAATTACAGGTGTGAACCACTATACCCAGCTTGTTTTGTTTTTTAAAGAGAAGCACTAACATGAACAAATACCTGATAAGTAACTGACTGTGTAGAAGAGGGTAATACATGGAAAATGCTGAGTGAGGACGAGTATTGATTAATCCATAGAGGCACCACTGAAATCCGCTGTAAGAGCTATCTAGTCTCTTATTTTTGTGGCAGATGAGCTGGGAGTTAGGGGTTAAGAATTGCAGGCCCTTGATCTTAGACTCTTAAGGATTATGGGTATTGATTATGTAAACATTGTGCCAGAGAATCAATGAATAAATTTTTAAGCAAACTGAATAAATGCACTAAGCAAACGTATTAAACAGATGTGTAAATGAATAAAAAAATAGGGCCAATCAGGGACTAATGAATTATTAATAACTTTTTTGAGACACTGAAGTCAGTAAGGCACACACACAAACACACATGCACAGGCAGGGATAGTAACTCTTGTTTCTACAAAAGGAAAGATTTTTACTTAATAAGAAAATGGAAGCAGACCAATGCTAAGAACGTGTCCCATAAGAATCACAATTAATCCAGATCTATTCATTGGCTTCATTGTACAACCACAACAAGAAAAATTTAGTTGATTATCTCTGTGGGTAATGGGAAGATTGATAGATGTTAGTTTTATTCCGTTTTTGACTCGTTTCTTTGGATTCACAGCTAGGAATTATAGGAAATGAACGAGGAAGTTTATGTCACAATTAGTTTAAAAGAGGGCAAGTGATAGACCAGTGATGGACATAAATTATCAGGCAAGTATTAGAATAATGTCATTTCTAGATTGTTGATGTCTATATAAAAGATAGAATGCCTAGCCTCTTAACTGCTTTTAATGGTCACAGGGAGATTCATGTTTTTTAAGTTTGGGTGCTGGTTGATTTTCCCTGGTTAATGATCATTTAAAAAATAGATGTAGGTTTAAATTAATCAATGAATAATTCAATTAAATAGTAAATAAGAAAACAGATATATGAAGAGGGTCAAGAATGATTTGTCAATTAAAAATAAAATAAAATGTATAGAAAAATTGAGCATTGGGAAAAATGTGCCATGAAACAACATTTAAAATTACTCCAATTCTGCATAGTGGAGATTATTTTTAAAAAAATGGAAAAAGATGCTTCATGCAGTTTACAGTTGTTTAATATTTCATTTTTATTTTATTATTAAGTAAAAATCTTTCCTTTTGTAGAAACAAGAGTTACTATCCCTGCCTGTGCATGTGCTGTTGACACAAGTTTCTAGAATCTTGCTGATAATTTTTGCATCTATGTTCATCAGGGAAATTGGCCTGTAGTTTCTTTCCTTGAAACAAGAATTATTGTAAATATCTTTGATT
>CAUYQG010098381.1:0-22881 GCA_963574415.1 Tarsius wallacei
CCACGACCGGCGAATTTTTTGATTTATTGTAGAGATGAGGGCTCACCAAGTTGCCCAGGCGGGTCTCGAACCCGCGGGCTCAGGCAATCCACTCACCTCAGCCTCCCAAGGTGCGGGATTACAGGCTGAGCCACCGAGCCCAGCTTGAGGTCTACATTTCTAGCGACACCTGGTTAATAACTGCATTGTTGGCCTAAGAACACACTGAATAGGATGATCCAGGCTTGGTGCTGTCCATCAGCACTCATTGCCATGATAATACCATTCTATATTTGTAATGTTCAGTATGACAGCCACTGCCCACATATTGCTTATAGACCTTAGAAAAGTGTCGATTGTGACTAAATGACTAAATTGTAAGTAAATTGATTTTTAATTAAAGTTTCAACAGCCATGTGAGACTAGTTATTGGACAGAATAGGTCTAATGGTTCAAATGATTTGTCTTGATGGTATGAGAACATATTCAGTGAAATAAGATTACATTTCCAAAAAGCAACTCAGGGTAACTCATATTGATTTCCTTGGTGTTGATTTGTGTTTACCAGACCCTTTGATAAACTACACTTTCACTAACCAAAAGTGTAAGATAGTAAGGTAGTAACTGTAAGATAGATTGTAACTCCACACAGAGTAACAATTAGCCTCAATGGTTTCAAATGACTTCTGTGACACACTAGCTATGAGGTCTTGAGTAACTACTTAACTGTTTTGTACATCAGCCTTCTAATTTTTAAAAAAAGATAATGATAGTAATATAACGTTAACAGTTAAAGTGGTTAATATTCATTAAATATGACCACAATGTTTCACAAAAGCCTATATGATGTTGTTTTTTATAAATTTTAGCCAACACTTAACATAAACATAAATCAATTTGAGAGATTAAGAATTCAAATATCAATAACTAATTTGTTTTATTTAATTTGTCATAATTGATACATAGGAAAATGCATAGATCTTAAGTATATAGGCAATACATTTTGACAAATGCATCACTGCAGAAAGTTCCTTCATTTCCTCCCCACATCAAACCAGCTAGCAAACACAGACTTTATTTCTATCACCAGAGATTAGGTTTGTGTCTTCCAGAACTACATATACATGCAATTATGCAAGCTCATTCTTTCTTCTTTATTTTTCTCCAAATAATGTTTTTATGTTCCACCTATTGACGCATAAGCCATTGTCTGACTCCACCACTTTGTTCATCCATTCTCCTGTTGACATGCTATTGAGTTGTTCAGTTTAATAAATAAAGTTGCTATAACCATTTCGGGACAAGCCTTTTGTAAGTATAGATTCTTATTTCTTTTGAATAAATCTCTAGGAGCAGAGCTACTGGATTATAGTTTAGGTTTATATTTAACTTTTAAAGATAAACCCAAACAGTTTTTTCAATGTGTTGGAAGACAATTTTCCGCAGGCCTCTCACATTTTGCCATGTTTTGTGGGCAAAGGTACTGACTACCTTTGTTTTAGACTTTCATTGTAAGATACATAGAAAGGTTTTTATAGAAAAGCCTTGGGAAATAGAAATTGTAACAACTTCTGGAAAAAGGGCAGGTTTGTTTATTGTCCATATAATGTGGAAAATATTTCTTTCCAGAACAAACTTTTACGGTTCATAACTTAAGATTCAATGTCCGTAATCTCAAGATTTCTTTCCTCTAACACACCCTACTGCATTTACAAGTATCACTTGACCCTCTTTTCATTACTCTGATCCTCTTTTCACTATTCTGTGGAAATGGTGGCTCAGGGTTGCTGCACAACTGCTGACCTGAACTCAGCTATTGACATTGGTGTGGATAATTAACTGTCCTTTGGTTCTGGCCCATGAGTCTTGTGTTTCCCTCTAGCATCCACGAAACTGTGGCAGACTTAGTGTTCACCTTCCAGGCAGGGTAAAATCTCAAACCCTTAACAGATCTTGGTAGTTTGGTAACAAGGATTAGATACTGGAAGACACGCAGAATGCTAGAAAAGGCATACGAGGTTTTACGTATCTCATGAGATTTGAGAGAAGTGCATTGGAGTCAGCAGCAACATGTTGATCAAATAGTATGGTTAGCTCTGTTTATGTGGAGAAATAGGTGAGGTGTTTGCAACTGAGTACCCGAAAGCAGGTTTAAAGGCAATTGCACAAATGGTGCCCTAATTGTGGTCTCTCCCAGCAGGGGGATTTCCTTACAGAACTGGAAATCATACAATTGACAGAGGCTTTTTTCCCCCTCTACCGTATTTTATTTTATTATTTCATTTCATTTCATTTACTGAGTTGGAGTCTCACTCTGTCGCCCAGGCTGGAGTGTAGTGGAATGCTCATGGCTACTGCAGCTTTGACCTCCTGGGCTCAGGAATCCTTCTGCCTCACCCTTCCGACTGCAAGTAGCTAGAAACACAGACAAATACCACCACACCTGGCAAATTTTTTGATTTATTGTAGAGACTAGGTCGGCCATGTTTTTCAGGCTGGTCTTGAACCTCTGGGCTCATGCCTCTGCCACCCAAAGTACTGGGATTACAGGTGTAAACCTCCATGTCCAGCCCTCTACCTCATTTTAGACCATGCTCCTAAAAACACATACATACGCTGCCAGGAAACGGAGGGCTATTCACAACTGCTATGAATAAAATGGACCAATTGTTAAATTTTTGGCAGTTTTCATAGAAGATGAGGAGACATAGGTGCATAATACTTGTTAAGAAAGAAAGACAAGAGCTGAATCTTTTTTGCAATCTAATATGCCAGTCTTAGGGATACTTGTACACGAAACTAGAAGGTCTCAGAGTTGCACTTTTGTTTTGTTGTTATTGCTGTCGATTTGGTTTTGCTTTGCAGTGGGTCCTGAATGCCACAAGAAAGCTTTGGCTCTCTCAAGGAGGTGTCTTTTGTAGAGAGAAAAAAAGGTATATTGGGGAAACCATAAACCTAGTAAGCAAGCTTTTGCCACCCTGTGTTGAGTTTATTAGACTGATATGATAACTTACTAGCAAATTGGCAAATTTTAGAATTTGTAGATCCACTTCTCACCTAATATTTCTATTGATATTTTCCATGATTGTTCTATGAATTTTCATTAATCCAAACTACATTATGGGAAAGATGAGTCATTCATTGGAGGAAATGGCTGAGGCACATATAACTGATATATAAATAGATAGAGACATTTACGTATACTTTCATTAATAATAAGAATAATATAAACAACTCTATAGAAAATGTTTAAAAGATATTAGCAAGTCATTCATAGACAAGAACACATTTATGGTTAATTAACATATACAAATGTTTAATTTTATTAATAACCATCTCATATCCATAAATTGGAGAACTTATGAGGGGACAATGAAAAATAGTACTGAATATATGGCTTTTTTAAAAGCATAGAATAAATACAAGCAATTTTGAAAACAATTTGGCATAATCCTTTGAATTGAAATATTCATATATCCTCTGACTCTTGTTATTCGCTTCCAGCTATATACCCAAACTTCTGGCATTCGTGTACTAGGAGGCAGACAAATACATAGAGAGATAGATAGATAGATGAAAAGATAGATAGATAAGCAGATAGATGCAGATATCTATCCCTCTCCCTATTATCATTGTTCATAATGGCAATATCTATGGCAATGGCGCAAAAACTAAGTGACAGGAGAAAGAAAAACAAATTGTGATGTGTTCTCAACAGAGTATTATCCAGAAGTGAATGTCAGTACACTAAGGCTTCATGCAAAATATGAATGAATCATAACGACTGAATGCACAGTCATATAAAAACACATAATACTGCATAGTTTTCTAAAGAGCAGAACCAAGAAATATATATGTGTGGCAAGAATATATTAAAAAGCAAGTGAATAATATAAAAATTAAGAATTCACGCTCTTACTTGGAAGAAGCAGGCAAATAAGAAAATGGAATCAACTGTTCTAGATGCAAGTTATTGATAAGGAGTTAGAGTTGCAATCATTTCACCACTACCTATGATATATAATATTTAAAATAATTATGTGAATACATGCATATTCACTACATAAACTTTTGAAAATATCCACATAAAAATTTAAAAAGTTATATGTATGATTTAATTATGATACTGTATTACTACCCATGGATAATAATTGAGTCCTGTTCATATGATCTCTTGCAAAAAAGTCAAACTAAAGCAACAACAACAACAATAACAACAACAAAAACCAATAAATGTGAGTCTAGCACAAGGGTTGAAACGCAAAGGTTGAAAGGTGGAAGCCAAAGTCAGACTCCAGCGTTTCTATGATCGTCCCTGCAGTTCATTATGGAAACACGTAAGGTAACTAGTACCTGAACTACATGTCGAAAATCATCAGCAGGAAGATGGTTGCTATGCCTCTACGACTTGTCTTTAAAACAGCACAAGTGGGCTCAGGCCTTAGGCCTGCACTTTTGTGTAGGTCATTCCTTCTCTGACCATCTGTTACAGCATAGTCGAGATTAAGAATATTTTTAAATTCTTATTAATAATTTTGCTTTATAAGAGTGGATTATATAGTTTGGCAGCATGCTTTTGTAAATGTTTTGATTGATACACAATCATTTACGTATATATGGGGCACATGTGATATTTTTATACCTATACACAATATGCAGTGATCAAATTTGGGAAATCCATTACCTCAAATATTGATCATTTATTTGCATGGGTAACATTTCATATATTCTTTCTATTTTGAAATATGTGATCTATTGTTGTTAACCATCGTATCCTTATTACATGCTATCAAAGACTAGGACTGTATGTTTGTACCCATTAATCAGCCTCTTTTATTCCTACCTTTTTCCCAGACTCTGGTAACTATCATTCTACTTTCTATCTCAACGAGGTTAATTTTTTTTATCTCCCACAATGAGTTAAAATAATGCAAGAAAGTGTTTATAAGTCAGAGTATGCTCTTTCTAATTCTGGCTCTTTGAAACTCATAAGTCTCCCCACGCTCTGCACAAATGATTTTGGACACTGGTAAGCCATAATTATACCCTCAGATCTCAAGCCTGTTGAAAATGTCATTGCTTTTGACGTATGAAAAAAGTAATGACACCAGGGAAGATTGCAGCAACATAAAAGTAGATGCTTTGTGCTACTTCTCTCTATTCGTGACGCATCCTAGTTAGTAAATACAAAGGAAAAAAGATGAATATCTAAATAAATAGTGACAACGTGATCAAAGGAAGAAAAAATGAAGTCATGCACAGCAGGTTTAATCAGGTTAATTAGAATCTGGGCTGCATGTTGGACCTGGGAATTTTCATCAACAGGCTGTCAACGGAAGAAGGATTATCTTCACTTAGTCTGAGGAGTATGGCAGGTGTGCAGCATTTGGACAGAATGTCTCACACCAGCTCTCAGAAAAAGCTCCCTCATGGAGTTTCAATTTAGCAGGCTGAGTCAACATAAACTGAAAAATGCTTGCTGCCCTGCGATTCTGGCGTCTAGAAGAATCACTCTCAGGCGGAAGGAAGGTGTTCATGGAGATACAAAAGAAGAAGAGAGAGAAGGGAGAGAAACATAAAGAAAAAAACAGGAAAAATAATGGAATGCAGCAGATGTAGAGGAGGGGGACGAGAGAAAAAAGAGAGAAATTAATGAGGCCAAGGGAGCTGAGAGATGTGCAAAGAGTTTACGTCGCCATAGCCACAATAAATATTTAAATACACAGCAAACGACTTTCAGACAAAACACCCACCTCACTTCTGGGAAGGCAGTGCAGTTGGACACGCTTTCCACTGAGAAGATTCATGTCGAAAAAGGTGCCTCGGCTCCGTTTTTCCTTCACCTTATCCTTCTCCTCTTCTCTTCCCCTTTTATCTCCTCCTCTTCCGCCTCCAATCTTCCTTTTCCTTAGTATGGGCAGTATCAGAGGTGTCTGTAAACCAGAAATACTTCCTTATATGACACGAACTATACATCTCAAATTGCCCTTAAACAAATAACAGAGAACATCGGATGACATACCACTGATATCTTTGCAAATATCATGTCTTCCTTGAGAGAATAGAAGTTGATGCAGGTGTTGTATCTGCCTCACCTGAAAAGGCATAAGGTGTGTGGGAGAAGATAAGCCTTGGAGGGAGGCATATGACTTAAAGAAAGAAAAGATAACCAAAAAAGCTTTGTTTCTGTTGCTTTGAGCACAAAAGGAGAAAGAAGAAAAATGTTTGCCTTCGTAGGAACTGAAGGTAATTTTTTAATTGCTGCATATTTATGGCATAGTTTAAATTGTTCATTTTAGAAATGTTTTAACTTGATTATATATTGACATGTTCATCCTATTTTACCAACACAAAATAGGCTCAACACAAACACATACAAACATATCATCCTACTAGATAAGAGGGTACATGGAGAAGAGGAACGTAACATATACTCACACACTAGATTTCAGAAATTAGACTTTTAAGTATAGTATACCTTCTGAATAATAGCTTACTCTTACACTGTTAAATCGATGTTTTGAGCTGAAATCTAAATTCGATTGAGTCACTGACAATAGACACCTACTTTTAATTAAAATTCAATTGTTATAAAGTAATAAAAATTATTCTATTCATATTCATATAGCTCTACAGGTCTCTTATGAAAACTGCAATCCTCACCCCTCCCATTTCTGTTCTCTGTTTCATGGAGCTGTCCACTCTCAATGCTTAAAAAAAGGTGTTTTTTTTGCTAAAATTAGCTATTTTATTTTTAATATAATGCGTAATTATATATTTATCAATTTTTAAACATATTTTTTATTTTAAAATTGTGGGGTACAATTAAGGGTTAGGTATACAAATATGTATTGTCCAGGTACCCTTGTTGATGAGGTGTGTCTCCCACGTCCCCAGACAGATATCAACTATCGTTAATCCCAACTCCCTTCCCCTCCCGTAGTTTCCCACCACTGTAAATCCTTTTCTTATAGTATTACGATAGTTGTCCAAGATCCACTTATGAGTCAGAACATGTGATACTCAAATCTTTACTTCTGTGAGAGATCACTCAGTATTATAGACTCTAGTTCCATCCAGGTTGCTGCGAAATTCATGATTTTGTTCTTTTTTATGGCTGCATAATATTCCATTGTGTATATGTAATACATTTTTTATTACAGTCTTATTTTGATGGACAGCATGGTTGGTTCTGTGATCTTGCTATTGTGAACAATGCTGCGATAAACATATGTGTGCAGGTAACTTTTTTATAGAGTGATTTGAGTTCTTCAGGGTATATTCCCAGTAGGGGGATTGCAGGGTCATATGGAAGGTTGATCTTTAGAACTTTCAGGAATTGCCACACTGATTTCCACAGTGGCTGCACTAGTTTACACTCCCACCAACAGTGTAGCAGTGTTCCCTTTTCACCACATCCTCTCCAGCATCTGTTATTTTTTGTGTTATTGATAATGGTCATTCTGACTGGAGTTAGGTGGTGTCTCAGTATAGTTTTAATTTGCATTTCCTTGATGACTAGTGAGGTTGAATATTTCTTCATGTATCTGCTGACCACTTGTATGTCTTCTTTTGAGAAGTGTCTGTTCACAACTTTTGCCCACTTTGTAATGGGGTTGTTTGTTTTTTTTCTTTTCAGCACATTTGAGTTGTTTGTAGATCCTTGATGTTTGGCCTTTGTCAGACATGGAGTGGGCAAATACTTTTTCCCAGTTTGTGGGCTCTCCCCCTGCTCTCTTGATGGTTTCTTTGGCTTTGCAGAAGCTTGTCAGTTTAATGAGGTCCCACTTGTCTATCTTATTTCTTATGGCCAGTGCGTTTCAGATTTTGTTCAGGAATTGGATGCCAGTTCCAATTTCCATAAGGGTGTGTCCCACATTCTCTAAGGTTCTTATGGTTTGAGGTTTTACATTTAGGTCTCTGATCCATTTAGAGTAAATTTTTGTGTATGGGGATAGATAGGGATCTTGTTTGAATCTTCTGCATGTGGTCAGCCAGTTTTCCCAGCACCATGTACTGAATAGGTTCTCCTCTCCCCAGTGGTAGGTGGTGGAGGCTTTGTCGAAGACGAGTTGGTTGAGAAATTGGGGTTTTGTTTCTGGAATCTCAATTCAATTCCATTGGTCTATATGCCTGTTCTTATACCAATACCAAGCTGTTTTGATTATTGTAGTTTTATAGTAAAGTTTAAAGACTAGAAGTGTGAAAACTCCTGCTTGGTTTTTTTTGCTGAGGACTGTTCTGGCTATTCTTGTTCGTTTGTGTTTCCATATGAATACCTGTATTGTTTTTTCTAGCTCTGAGAAGAATGTTGTTGGTAACTTGATGAGTATTGCATTAAATCTTTAGATTGCCTAAGGTAAGATGGACATCTTCACAATGTCGATTCTTCCAATCCATGAGCATGGAATATTTTTACACTTCTTTGTGTAATCTTTGATTTCTTTGAGCAGTGTTTTGTAGTTTTCATTGTAAAGGTCTTTCACATCTCTGGTTAGGAAGATGCCAAGGGATTTCATTTTTTTTTTTGGTGGCTATTGTGAATGGGATTGTGCTTTTTATTTGGGTTTCTGTTTGTTTATTATTGGCGTAAAGAAATGCGATTGTCTTTTGCACGTTTATTTTATACCCTGAGACTCTGCCAAAGTTCTTTATCAGTACAAGGAGGCTTTTGACAGATTCTCTTGGGTTTTCAAGGCACACAATTATGTTGTCTGCAAAGAGAGATAACTTGACTTCCTCTTTTTCTATTTGGATACCTCTGATCACCTTCTCTTTTCTGATTGCTCTAGCCAGGACTTCCAATACTATATTGAACAGGAGGGTTGAGAGTGGGCATCCTTGTCTTGTTCCAGTTTTCAGGGGAAATTGTTCCAATTTTTGTCTGTTATGGTTTGCGATTTTACAAACCTTAGGAGTATGCTGGCTGTGGTTTTCTCGTAGATGGCTTGTACTCTTTTGAGGTACGTTCCATGTATGCCTAGATGTTCGAGGGTGTTTATCAAGAAGGTGTGCTGGATTTTATCAAAAGCTTTTTCTGCATCTAGTGATATAATCATGTATTTTTTGCTTTGACGTCTGTTAATGTATTTAATTACATTTATGGTTTTATGAATATTCGTTGAACCAGCCTTGCATCCCAAGGATGAAACCTGCTTGGTTGTGATGGATGATTTTTGAGATGTGTTGTTGAATCCGGGTTGCTAGGATGTTGTTGAGAATTTTAGCATCTATGTTCATCAAACATATTTGCCTGTAATTCTCTTTCTTTGTTGGGTCTTTACCTGGCTTGGGTATCAATGTGATGTAAGCTTCATAAAATGATTTGGGGAGAGTTCCATCTTTCTTAACCACCTGGAATACTTTCAGTAGGATTGGTATCAGCTCCTCCTTAAATGTCTTACAGAATTCTGCTGGAAAGCCGTCTGGTCCAGGGCTTTTTTTGTAGGTAGTTTTCTTGTTACATAGTCAATCTCCTTGATTGTTATTGGTTTATTTAGGGTCTCAATTTCTTCTTGTTTCAACCTAGGCAGGTTGTGTGATGTCAGAAAGTCCTCCATTTCCTCGAGGTTTTCAAGTTTGTTTCCATACAAGTTTTTTTCTTTTTTTTAAGTTAGGCATTTTTTATTTCTTTACTAGCTTTTAAGAAGTTAGTTATTTTATTAACTATTAATTCTCTCATATTCATATCTATTTTCCAATGTAGTAATATTACATACTTTGGTAAAATCAATATTGTGTTTTTGATTTTAAAATGCATTAAATATACTAGATAATTAAAGGAATCATTAACAAGTACATTGCACAGTATGCTATGAGCATATCATTTATTTTAAAATCTTCTAAAAAATCATCTATTTAAAAATCTCTGCTTTTAACATATTTTTCTTTTGTTATTAAGTGGGTTTTTAAACCTCCTCAACAATTTGTCTCTAAATTCTACAATACATCTGAGCAAAAATTTTGATAGCATTTACCATAAAGTTTAAGAGAGTGCTTTCTATTTGTTGAATTGACAGTATTTTCCATACAGCTCACAATCCTCCTGTTTCAATCTTTACATATATACAAAGAAATAAGAAAACGTATCACAGAGATAAAATGAGAACATATTAGAATAAAAAGGAATGACCTAAGGACATGAATTAGACTGAAATGAAGCACTCGATAGACAAGTTGGAACATGTGTTAGGTAAATCATTCTAAAAGATAAAGAGAAACACTAAACAAAAAATAGTCAGTAAAAGATGAGGATCTTCTTTATATTGTGTATCCAACAATTTGGTGTTTTACCACAACAAGAAAGCACCCTAGAAATCAACAGAGTGGATGCAAAGAAGCCTTCATTCTAATAAAATTTGGCGTGAAATGTGTCACTTCTTGAGAGTTCTGGTGATATGTGTTATACATAGAGAACTAAAACTTTTCATTCAGTTTGCAATTTAGTTTGGAAAATGAACAAATTATCAAATAGTGAGAAGTGCCATGACAGGTGCATGCACAGAGTGCTTCGGGGCAGAAATGGAAAAGAGTTATCCTCATTCTGAGAGGGTGGGTGGGTGTTGATCGAGAAATAGAGGGAAGCTTCCTGAGTTGGCTGACCCCTGTGTTAAAATCTAGACAGAGAATGAGAGTTCATCTGATGGAACAAAGTAGGAGAAAACTTTTCCAAACACCAATATTTCCTTCACAATTCTGCACTTCTCACTGAGCTACAATGGTGGATTAAGGACATCAGATGCTTCTGCATAAACATGCTGAAAAATCACTGGGGCTCATGACAAGTTTGAACAGTAAAAACTGTCACATAATGACTGAAAATTGTTTGTTTGATGAATCTGACCAGATCAAGCAACGTGTGACTAACGTGATGCTAAAAAAGTGGCAGGAAAATGAGACATCTAACCTGGGAGTGGGGTGGAAATGGCTTTCCATCATTTTCGGAAACATGGCATGCCTTCCCAAATCACTGAATTCTCATTATCCTCCTGACAGTCTTTCAGCACTAATGCACCTGTGGGAAGAATGTGGATGGAGGCTTGTTCTAAGGACCAAGGAGACTGTCACTCATCAAAGAGAAGCCAAGCACATGTCCGAATCATTAGAGGGGGTTATGCCTCCCTGCACAAATATTTTCAGGAAGCTGTATGAGGTTTCCTAAAATGCCTAAACAGCAGGGGGTATTAAATATTGTAGTTTAAAAATATATGTTTTATTTTACAATAATATGAAATAACTTATTTTAGAAAGCTCCATAAAAACTGCAACGTCCTTATTCATTTCCTAAATGTTTGGGACTTTAGAAATAATGATACAGTAGGCCAATCTGTTAAAGTGAAAAACCTTCACTATGTTGATTCACACATCCTAAACACTGAATTAACCAGAACATCAGACATAACATTTTACAACGGACACAAACATGGACTAAGTAGGAAAACATTAATTATCGTTCTTGATCATGGGTGTGTTGTAGGCAGTGCATATGCCAGGTAGGATAAAAAGAAACATGTTATGACCTACAGAGAGATTAAAAATGTGGTCGTTAATAAACAAAGAAAATTTCAGTGTGGAAAACTTCAGATTCAACATAAAGTGGGCACATAGGAAATCACTGTGACTAGAAAAAAAAAAAAAACACATAGCTAGTATTGGAACACTTTGCAAAATAATTGTAAGATATGAACCCAAATCTGCCATTATCAGGAGCAATGTAAGCTGTAAGATAGCTAGAAATAGAAAGGCAAAATAATTACATTCTTCATAAATGAAGTTTCAAGTGATTTTAACTCACAGTGAACCATCTTTAATCAATAATGACATCAGATTTTTAGAAAGGCCTAAAATGAGCAATATTACGGCAACAATATACCTCAGATAATTAAGTTAATAGCTTTTGCAAAATGAGAACAGAAAAGATAAAATTTCTAGCGCAGAATTTGTTTTTTGCTTTTTTTTCACCTTTAAATTTTTTATTTTAAAATTGTGGGATGCAATTCAGGGTTCGGTATACAGATATTCATTGTGCAGGTACCCAGGTTGATGATGTGTGTCCCACCTTCCCCAGGCAGTTTCTCACTACTGCCAATCTCACCCCCCACCCCCCACACCCCTGCAGCTTCACGTTGCTGTCAGTCCTTTTCTTATGGTGTTGTGATAGTTGTTCAAGGTCCACTTATGAGTGAGAACCTTTGATTCTCAGTTCTTTGTTTCTGTGAGAGGTCACTCAGGATTATAACCTCTAATTCCATCCAGGTTGCTGTGAAGTTCATGATTTTGTTCTCCTTTATGGCTGCGTAGTATTCCATTGTGTATATGTGCCACATTTTTTTAATCCAGTCCTCTTTTGATGGGCAGCACGGTTGGTTTCATGTTCTTGCTATTGTGAACAAGGCTGTGATAAACATTCGTGTACAGGTATCCTTTTTATAGAGTGATTTAAGTTTTTCCGGGTATAGTCCCAGTAGGGGGATTGCAGGGTCATATGGAAGGCCGATTTTTAGATTAGTGCAGAATTTGGAGTATATAAAAATATTCCAACGTGTATACTTTGCAACAAAATACTAACAATGTAAACAGCTCAAATAATATTTCATGTTGTGAAATCTTAAATTAAAAGAACAATTCGAATCCTAACTTTACCCAAACACTAAAAAAATAAAATAGGTAAGAATTCAAACTTACAAATATTCTCCCGGTACAGCTTTCGTCACAAAGGGGTACCTTTCTCAAGGTACTCAATTGCAATTTTGAATAGCAGATTATTTAGTGAATTCTGCACTTATTTAGGGATTTTACAATTCTTAGCAAGAATTAAGGCGGCATTAATATTTTGAGTTTCTTTCACATGACCATTGCCTCCATTCTTCCTATAAGAACCTGAAACATGAGTAGCTAGAGCCCAATCAGTGAGTACAGTGATAAGAAGAGTGCTGTAGAGTTAGGAGACCTGAATTTTATTACGGCTTTGCAACTTTCTAGCTGTGTATGTTTGTGCACGTTACTCAATCTTTCCCTGTGATGAAATTTACTCAAGGATGATAGCACCTGCCTTTTTCATGTTGTTGGAGTGAATTCAGCTTATATTAATTATCTGAGACAATTCCAGGCATTTGTTTCCAATACACATTGGCTTAAAAAAAAAAATTCTTCAAGGTCTTATGAACACAACGACTGAAAGTCAAATTCAAAATCTGTCAAACACTAAAGTCTGTTTTCTGTCCATGTGGTCATGCTCTCTCCTTCCCCAGTGAGGACAATTCGGAAAAGAAGAAAAAGAGCCATTAAACCAAAGAGCAAGAACACACCAAGAATGGCAAATAATATCGTGAGGGGGAGCTGGGAGAATGACCACAGAAATGAAAAGAACAACGAATAGTTGCAGAGTTACATTTTATTTATTTATTTATTTATTTATTTATTTATTTATTTATTTATTTATTTTTCTGAGTAGGAGTCTCACTCTGTCACCCAGACTGGAGTGCAGTGGCCGCTCCCGGCCACCTCAACCTCGACTTGCTTGGCTCCGGCGATCCTTCCGCCTCAGCCTTCCAGGTAGCCGGAACTGCAGGCACACACTACCACACCTGGCTAATTTTTTTGATTTATTGTAGAGATGAGGTCTCGCCAAGTTGCCCAGGCGGGTCTCGAACCCACAGTCTCAGGTAATCCACTTACCTCAGCCTCCCAAAGCGCAGGATTACAGGCTGAGCCACCAAGCCCGGCCCAGAGTTACATTTTAAATGGATGAAATAATGCATGCTCATGTCCTCAAATTTATTTGTGAGGTAGGTATTTTAGCAGTCTTTTTAAGATGATTCACTGCTGTCTTTCCAAGACACACTGACCGATATCAATTTCCTGTGTCATTTCAGATAACCAACTGAAAATGTATGGGCATGTCTGTTGTCCTTGAGTTGGCCTTGTTTTTGATGCCATGTTCAGTAGGCCAGGCCTGAGATTCACACCCACACATGTCCATTGAATCTCACCATAACCTACCACAGTCCCCTGAATTAACATACGGTATAAAGCTAAACTTTGGCCTAGTCGTCTTGTTTGATTACACTGTCCTCTGGGGATATGAAAATACCATAATACTCCATCATGTATATGTACCATATTTATTTTGTCCAGTCCTCTTTTGATGGACAGCACGGTTGTTTCCTTGATCTTGCTATTGTGAACAATGCTGCGATAAACATACATGTGCAGGTATCTTTTTTTGGGAAGGAAATAGTGTGAGGGCTAGGATTCTCTCCCCATGCTTGTATTTCTCCCGAAATATCACCTTTGATTCCATCAAAGTCTTTAGCTTACTGAGTCCACAGTGAACTGGCAGGGTCCACCTGATACTTGGCTATGTTCAGGTTTTTACTGCTGCATTTCATCTGTCATATCAGAGGGCCTGGTACAACTCCCAGTTCCCTGAGTCCATTTGAGAATCAAGCAATCGAATGTTCATATGCCAGTGGAGAGCCCTACATTCTTATCCATTTTCCCAATCTTTTCATAAGATGGATTTGCCATAAGATGGGGTCTAGTCAAACGATAGTAAAGGTATTAGGTATTCCTTGTTTCTTCTGGGTCACAATCAGAGCTTAAAAGAAGACTTTCTAAAAGCAGTTAATTACTTTGAATAATGACATATACATTTGCCACTCTCATTAGCTGTAAATGTATCCATCTATACACACTCACCCCACACATACATACACAGAATTTATTTATAAAAACTTGTGTATTTTTTTCTTGCGTGCTTAAACTTCAGTCATCTTCGAAGTACTCTCTGTTTGCTGCAATACACTGATTGAGATGTTTTCTCCACTGCCCCAGACAGTTTTGAACTTGCCAAATTTGATGCCTTTTTAGTGTTTTGCCATTTTTTGCTTTACCTCTTCCACATCAGCAAAACATTTTATTTGGAGGACATTTTTGAAATTCTGGAAAACAAACAAACAAAAAAAGTTGCTCAGAATGAGATCAGGTGAATAGGAAGTGTGGGGAATGGGAGTCATGCCATTTTGGGAGCGCCAAACTGCTGAACACTCAGCACAGTATGGGCAGGCGAAGTCATAAATTACTCATCATAAAATGAGCAAACACACACACACACACACACACACACACACACACACTCACACACATGTGGGTACCTAAATATCTTAATTTTCAGCAATCTTTCCCATTACATCACTAGAATTAAAAGCTATAATAAAGAAGCAGGCTCTGAATATGGTGCCTATTGTCCACAGTAACATCCGTCATTCTTAGGGCATTTCTTGGAGAAAGGCACCTGGCCCACACCACCTGCAGCAAAAGGCCAGGCATTGGCAGTGGACACTGGGAAGGAGGATAGAACATGGGCCAATACAACTTTATCTGTCCTAGAAGTGGACTGAGACCTACCTTGGCCCACTCAGTTCTGAGCAACCTGCATCCTGGGACTGAGGGGCAATCTCCCCACCCCTCTAGGATTGATCGTTCTTTACCCAGAACAGATACTCCAAGGACACAATAGTGGAGAGGCAGACATCCCACCAGCCACACTGCACCAAGCACAGACATGCAATCAGAGTGAGAGACCAAGCAGCAGATGAGGTGGTGTGAGCCCTTATCTGATTTACTCCCCATTCCCCAGCAGTCTATGTGGGTATCTGACTCATGTGGAAAGCAACCTGATTGACCCATGCTGAGTGCAGAAGGGAGGGTCTAGAGACCAAAGCCCGGCCACAGTGAGCCAAAAGTTGTGGTACTAGGGACATGGCAGTAAAAAAATGAAAAGAAGCCTGAAGAGATCCAGAGATGGCCAAGAGAGACAGCCCAAAACCCAGATGTCAAGGTATTGATGAAGTAGATGAACAGAAAAAAAGAAAGGCATGAAGAAAGAATGAAAGAGTTGACAACTGACATGATGGCAATAAAGAACACAGTGAATGAAATAAATAACAAGCTGACAAGCATAGAAAGCAGAATTAATCAAGCAGAAGAAAAAAACTCACAGCCTGAAGAGCAAAATATAGAACTAGCCCAAACTGTAAAAAAAAAAAAAGAAAAGAAAATATTCTTCAAAAGATTAAACAAAGCATCCAAGAGATGTGTGATACTATTAAGAGTCTAAACATATCCCTGATCACATTCTTGAGACAGAAAGGGAGACAGAGGACACCTTGGAAGAAACATTCCATGATGTTATTCAAAGAACCCTCACAAATTTTATCTGAGATGTGACCATCCACACACAAGGGATTCAGAAAACTCCTGCAAAAGCATCAATTGAGAAGACAAATTTCTAGGCACATAGTAATTTGCTTACACAAAGTAGGTATGAAAGAAATAATACTAAAGGCAGCAAAGACTACCTACCAGGGAAGACCAGTAAGAATAGTAGCAGACTTATCTACAGAAACACTACAGGTTAGCAAAGATTGGAGCCCAATCTTCAAAGTTCTCAAGGATAAACAATTCCAACCCAGCTAAGCTAAGCTTCATCAGTTGTGGAGAATTAAAATCCTTCCCAGACATTCAATCCCTTAGAGTTTATGCTGCCTCCAAACCAGTTCTACAAGAGACACTTAAGAAGATATTATGCACAGGAGAAAGAGAAAAAAAAGACTATGCTTTTCTCAAGAATGCAGGAAAACAGAATCAACACAGCATGCATTCTGACTATGAAACTGAAAACACACACATATATCAACCCAAAAGAAAATCAAAAGAAAACCAACAAACAAATAATCAAACAGCAACAACAAAGACATTTACAAGACATGCATGACAGGGATAAGCATTCACATTTCAATAATCAGACTGAATGGACTAAATGTACCAATAAAAAGACATAGAAGGGCAAACAGGATTAAAAATAAAAAATAAAATAATAACTCAACATTATGCTTCCTCAAGGAAACATATCTCACTACAAGGAATTCTCACTGATTCAAAGTTAGAGGATGGAAAACACATTTTCAGGCAAATATAACACAAAAGAAGACAGGAGAGATGATCTCAATATCAGATGAAAACTTTAAGCTATCAAAAATCCAAAAAGACATGGAAAGACACTAAATAATGATAAAAGGCTTAACCCATCAGCAAGAAGTATCCATTCTAAACATATATGCACCCAACACAGGAGCACCAGCAGAAAGATTAAGCAGCTGCTAAGTAAACTAAAAAAAAATGATATAGTCTCTACCACTATCATAGCAGGAAACTTAAGTACCCCACTAACAACCCTAGATAGGTAATCAAGGCAAAAACTCAACAAGGAAATCTGTAACCTCAGCTTGATGCTAAACTAAATGGACTTAATAGATATTTACAGAACAATCAACTCAATGACTATTGCCACATACCTTCTACTCATAACAGCATGGAATGTACTCCAAGATCAACCACATCTATGGACATAAATAAAGCATAAACAAATTTTATAAGATCAAAATACAGCCATGAACCTTCTCAGGAATAAAAATAAATATCAACACTAACAAAAATACCCTCCAAGCCCACAAAGACGTGGACACTAACAATAGAAATCAAACCAAAAATTAAAAGATTCTTGGAAGCAAATGAAAATGAAGAAACTTCTTATTAAAACTTAAGAGAAGTTTTCATGTTTTTCATAATGCCATGAAAACAGTACTAAGAGGATAATTCATATCTCTATGAACACACATCAAGAACATGGAAAGCTCACAAGTAACAGCCTAAGAAATAACCTAAGAAGCTGGAAAGACAAGACTACCTGTTGGGAGCTGGCCATGGAGGCCCACTGAGCGTTAGGGATCAGGAAGGCCATTGACCCCGACACCACTAGGATGTGTTCCGGAGCTGTTGACCCCATTCCCTCCCTCCTTTTTCACTTGGCACTGCAGCCAGGAAAGGCTCCTGCTGGCTCTAACAGAAAACTCTGAGACCGGAACGTACACAGCTAAACTTAGGAGTCTATTGTCCCCATTTTCCACAGTTTATGTTTTTTGCTTTTAAACAATTTAAGTTTAACTTTGAGTCACATTGAGGAGACTTAGTGCAAGTCACAGGTTTTCTTGATGTGATTTTAGAAATTTATAAATACAGGTTTTAGAAAATAGTTTATATAGATTAAAGAAAATTTAAGTAACCATTTTATTATAGAAGTGTGATTAGTTCAGTTTGATTCAGGGGGGCCAGTGAAGTTTGAATTAGGTCAGCTGGTGCTAACAGAGTATAAATATAGCAGCAATTGTTTTATAGAAACTAGTTTGAATTAGCATTGAATAGTAAAAGGCAATATATCATTATGTTGGTTTCGGGTGTAAGCATTGAATGATGTTATGTAGCTGTAAACAATTAAGGGTACATAGAAACTAGATAAGAAACAGAAAGACAATTTGTGGTTGTTCTTTCTCATGTTTTTTCTCATGTTTGAAAAATACATCTGCTTGAGAGTGAGGGGTGTCCTGTGCGCACCTGGACCTGGTCATGTAAAAGGCATGCTACCTTTTGTGTAACCATAGCAGCAGGGGCTCCTGTGATGATGCCTTTGCAGGGATAAAAACCCTGGGATAACACCCAATAAATGGCTTCTGCTAAATCTTTGAACAGTTGTCCAGTTTCTTTCTTTCTTTCTAGTATCGGAAACAAACTCGATAACCTAAATGAAATGGAGGAATTTCTGACATTGCACTACCTCCCAAGGTTGAAAAAAGAAGAAACTGAGACCCTAAATAGACCAATAGCAACCCAGGAAATAGACACCATCAAAAGAAAACTACTTACAAAAAAAAAAAAAGTCCCTGGGCCAGATGACTTTCCAGCAGAATTCTACAATACATACACGGAGGAGCTGATACTAATTCTATTGAAAATATTGCAGGTAATTGAAACAGACAGAATTCTCCCCAAATGCTTTAGGAAACTAACATCACATTGGTACCCAAACCAGGTAAAGATCCAACAAAGAAAGGGAGTTACAGGCTAATATCACTGATGAACATAGATGCAAAAATTCTGAACAAGTTTCTAGCAAACCGAATTCAATAACACATCGCAAAGATCATTACCATGACAAAATAGGCTTCATTCATGGGATCTAGGGCTGGGTCAACATCCACAAGTCCACAAACATAATTAAATACACCAACAGATGTAAAAACAGCAACCAGATGATTATATCATTAGATGCAGAAAAAGCTTTCAAGGAAATTCAACATGCATTCTTGATAAAAATCCGTGAGCACTAGGCATAGAGGAAACAACTCAAAATAGTAAGAACCATCTATGCTGTACCCACAGTCAGCATATTGCTAAATGAACAGAATTTAGAAGCATTTCCCCTTGAAACTGGAACAAGATAAGACTTTTTACTCTCATCCCTCCTGTTTAACAAACTGCTGGAAATCCTGGATAGAGAAATCAAACAAGAGAAGGAAATTAGAGTCATGCAAATAGGAAAAGTGGGAGTTAACTTATCCCTCTTGCTGACTATATAATTCTATAGCTTTAAAATCCAAGATAAAGTGTCATAAATCTCTTTACACTGTTAAAGTCTCAGGGTTCAAAGTCAACGTGCAAAAGAGAGTTGCATTCTTATACACCAAACACAAGCAGGCAAAGAACCAAATAATATGCACAATTTCATTCACAATGGCAACAACAACAAAAAAATGAAATAACTTGACATATACCTAACAAGGGATATGAAAGACCTTTTCAATGAAAACCACAAAACAATGCTCAAAAAAATTAAAGCAGTCAAAAACAAACGGAAAGTACCTGATCTCAAACCAGGCGAAGTGGGGGCCAATGAGAGTCCCAAACTTTACCTGTGTGATGACCACTTATCTACTTAATCCTGAATTGTAATCCACATCTTTAAAATAAAAAAAAAATCAAATTTTAAATAAAAAGAAGTGTTTGTACTGACAACCAAAAGAAGTATAAGGTTATAGATAAGATGTTACTTTTCAATCTATTTTATAAGCTACCACTGTTTCTCAATTTATTTTGCTTTCTACAGTGACAAAATACTATTAATAGTATTTTTATTACTGCAGACTCAATACTACCATAGCAGAGTGGACAGAATACTAGCTTGCCTCATATACCATCAAAATCATTAATCAACTTACACTTTTGCTATTTTTTAAAGTAGCTAAAAGTAAGAATTTCACATCTATTCTTTAATTTTTCCTGATTTCAAACTGAGGTTTTTGACAGCCACTAGGCTAAACAATAGCCTGTGTGTTAATAATCTGTGGATATAAGACATAGGAGTCAATAAGATAAAATTAATATAAGATTTACGATGCTTATTTATTGTATCACTGTGTATGATTTTAATAAAACCATTGACATTTTAATAATTTTTAAAAATGAGGGTTTGCAGAATTTTTGCTTTGCAAAAGACATGAGTACTGCTAAATATTGTTATTAGAAGAGATTAATTTGAAATACTGGGGAATTTTTCCTGAGTGCCACTTAAAGAATATCACCAAATTTTCCCATGTCTAGCTCATTCGTGGATGTGGTCATCCTAAAGCCAGCATTTCTCACAGATATTCCTCCTTTGAAGATAAAGAGTCATATTACTTTTAACAACTTTTGGAAACACACTAAAGCTTTTTTTAAATAAATACGTTGCCCTGAAAAGGCACATTAATTTTTGATATTATAAATTGAAAGCAAGAATGTGTGAATAAAGTTTCTGAAAATGTTGACTTATCATGAATTCAAGGCCTTCCACAGACTGTATCTTCTAGGCTAACTGTCCATCTTCTTTTTTTCTCCTATTCTGCCTGATAGTTTTACATTCTCCTAAAATGTTCTATTTATTAAGCACAACATGTTTATTTCACTCTTCTCTTTTTCCACCCTTAATTTTAGGAATGGCTTGCTATTTCTTCCTCCCTGCCCTAATACCCAAATTTTTATCTGACATTATTAGCTCCTGGTTAAGTTTCCTGATTTCTCCAGACTGCTCCACAGGCAACCTTTGGAAAGTGTCAGGTCTCCTTTTTTCCTGGAGCTATGTCAATCGCCTTCCTTCACGTCCACCAGATTCTTCTGAACTCTTTAAGGATGCATTTAGGACTTCGCAAACTTCCCTTCCATAGCTTGGTGCGGAAATGTATGTTATGCATTCATAGTCCTAGAGTTTAGAGCTTTTCTTTCAAACACATTAGAACATCAGAGAGAAATGTGGCTCCAGAGGTCAACATACCTGTCTGATTTCACACAGCCAGCTTGAGAGAAAGCAGAAATAGGAATTTTTTCAGGCAATTCAAGTTCATTTCTACTCCAAATGATGAAATTTCGCTTATCTTCTTCTGTCATCTCAGATAGATTACACTTTCTCTCTCTCTCTCTTTTTCCAGATTCTCACTGGGCCTTTCTTATGTACTATATTTGTGTCAATTGTCCATTCATTGAAATACACACATAGAATTTGTGTAGCAGCAATAAAGTCAACATACATTCTGATTTTGAGTAGTATATCAGGTTTTCATATGTCCTAGAGAATACTGAGGAGATATATTCTAAGCCTACAAGGTACAAGAAATGGAATTGCCTCAGAATTCGATATATCTTTATCAGATGTTTCTCCAAGACAACTAGGAACTATTCAATAAATTGGACAGAACAGACATCAAATCTTCAGTAAGTTTACGCTTTCTAAAACCTAGGGGATGATGTGGCACAAAATTGTTCTGTTTTTTAACATAAAAAGATGGAATTTGTAAAAAAAAGAATGTGTGGGTGTTGGGAGCCAGCTACAGAGGCCCACTAAGTGTTAGGGATCAGGGAGGGCCGTGGACCCTGAGACCACTAGGATGTGTTCGGGAGCCGTAGACACCATTCCCTCCCTCTTTAGTATTTGGCATATTTAGCCAGAAAGAACTCTGATGATCTAAGCATGAGGCTCTGAAACTACAATAGACATGGTTAGCTTTGAAAACTCATTGCTCCCGTTTCTCACAGACTGCGGTTTTGGCCCTTATACAAGCTGTTCAAATTCAGGTCACATTCGAGAACCTTAATATAATTGCAAGCCCTTTTTTGTATTAGAATCATAGGTTTAAGTTTAGTATAGATATACAGAGAATAAGATTTTGGAGCAGCCATTTTGTTAAGAGATTGTAATCAGCCGTTCCGAGAAGTGGTCCACCATGTACTTTGGACGGGACCACATTCCTAAGAACCCAGCCTGTATCCTGGACTGCACCACATCCTTTCAAACTTGCTCTAGCTATAGTTGGTGTGAGGTTTTTAGTCTAGTAGAATTGAATTAAGCTTATACAATACACTTAGAAGAATTGTAGGATAGGCAGTTTTAGTATTATAGTGTCTAAGTCTCAGGTTAGTGATTATTTAGGGTATTTGCTTTCACAGAATAGAATACTGTGCTGAAGAGAGCCTGGCATGATCTTTGGACTGGGCCACATTCTTTAGGGATGGGTCTAAGCTGTATTTGCTAAGAGTTGTCATAGTAACCATACAGTTGAAACTTTAGCATAGTAGCTGGGGTTGGTGTTAATTAGTATAGAATAAGAAAGTTATTAAGATAAGTTAGTCACTGCATAAGGTATTGTGTGTGTAAGGGACTTGAAAGCTATTGATTATTAGAAACATTGTGACATCACGGAAAGATTGCTGGGTTACTTTTGAGGAACATTAACCAAGCATGGGGAAAGAGTAAGACAATCTTGGGTTTGTTCTTCCTCATGCCTGAGGAAACACCTGGTGGGTGGGGAGTGCCCCACATCCGGCTTTGTGTTCACATGAAAACCTTCTGATCTAACCTGTGAAAATTTAGGATAAAAAGAGCATGGAATCCTCCATTAAACAGCTTCTGCACTAGACAGGAGTCCAGCCTCTTTCTTTCTTTCTCTCTTTCTTTCTCTTCTTCCTATGTATCCC
>CAUYQG010098387.1:0-27041 GCA_963574415.1 Tarsius wallacei
CACTGCTCTGAGAGTCAGATGACATGACCTGGACTGTTTTGCCAGTCAATGTGATGTCTGGGTTTTTATGATTAAGTACTATCATTATTATTAATTTTTTTTGTGTTCAGGGTCAGAAATGTAGCTTTTTCCATGGAGGAAGATTTTATACTTATTTTTATTTCATATATGCTCTTCCAAATTAAAAAAAAAAGAAAACTACAGCTCTCTGGAGTCTGTAGTGTTTGAAACTTATTAACTCTGTTGCCTCTGGCTACAGAAATAAAAAAGGAGTTTTTCAAGTCGACTTCAGAAAGGCAGTCTGTCTTTCTGACCTGTAGTGTTGCTGGTAATTGCAAGCCAGGTATTTCTCTTGGGAAATGAAGTTATTTGATTATTTGAAGAGTATGATATGGAGGGCCAACAGCAAGACTTCGAGCTGTTTACATACATGCGGGACAACTTCTCTAGTCAGAAGTGATGAACAAATAAAACTTTCAGCCTTTATTTTTCAGCCTCTTAAGATTTCGGAAAAGTGCATTGGACCAGTGTTCTCTTTCAACAACTCCTCACCCCTGAAGGTGGAATTTAACCTATTTGTCTACTATTTTAACCTCTTTTCCTTAAAGTGTATTTCCAGGGAAGCTTACCCTACTTTGTTAACTGTTAGACGTTCATTTTGTAGGGCATATAGAATCAGAAATGAATAATAAAATCAGAAATGAAGACTCCAACGAACAACATGACAAGGGTAATCTCCCAACACATCTTTGATTTGCTTCCAAGTGGTTACAATGGAAGTGACAGAAAGTATGAAATTTCGGATTCCAACTTGGGTCTGATTCTAGCCCATGACTTGAGGATATTTACTTACTTCAGAGTGAGGAAAACTGAAAAATTGGGAGAATAAGGAGAGAGAGGTCGAGGTAGAGGAGGGGAGAGAGAGAGGGAAAGGAAGAGAAAGACGGGAAGAAGGAGAGAGAGATAGAGGGAGGAAGGAGAGTGCTCCATCCTGATCCACAGTATTTGTTGGCAGCCTAACTACAATCATGCCTTTTGCACTTAACCACTGCTCCTTTGGCTGTGTTGGGCAATTGTGGAACAATACCCTAATTTTTCCTAGAAGTTCTTCTTTCCACCTGAGAGGATCTACTAGGCAATGGCTTAATTCATTTAAAGGTGCTGATAAAAAGTCTCATGGACACACCTTCGTCTTTATCTTTACCTGGAGGCCGTGTTTTAATTTGAGAATTATTTTCTGACTTGAGACGATAAGGATGAGAAACGGTTTTAGTTTCCATCCTAGCAAGTTCTGGTCTTTCTGAATGCCCTCAAAATCCTCCTTGTAAACTCTGTACACATTCCTTTCTATATTCGTTTCTTTGTTGTAGCACCTTATATGCAACTAATACAGCTGATATTTTCAATGTTCTGCCTGGAAATCAAGTCCAAAATTAATAAGGTATATTTTATGTCTTCAAGCCACCTCAGATAACCATTTCTACCAAATGACTCACGCCTAGGTCGCATGGATTGCCATTTTCCCACTCTGTTCTAGCAGTTTCCTTACCAATTCCCCAGGCTTTTCTAGTCTCTGTCTGCCACCATATCCAAAGCTAATTCCACATATGTCTGGCGGCATATTCCTTCTAAGTACTAATTACCTATTACCATAATAATAGTAGTGCATATTACGCAGCCATAAAGAAAAAAAACAAAATTATGGACTTCGCAGCAGCTTGGATGGATTTAGAGTCTATCATACTCAGTGATCTATCACAGAAACCAAGAACTGAGTAGCACATGTTCTCACTCATAAGTGAAACCTGAACATTTATCATAATACTATAAGAAAGGGATTGGCAGTAGTGGGAAACTGCCAGGACGGTGGGGGATGGCACATAACATCAATAAGGGTGCCCAACCTTAAACCAGGCAAAATGGGGACCAAGGGGAGGCCCAAACTTGACCTGTATGATGACCACTTATATACCTAACTCTGAATTGTACTCTACATCTTTAAAATTAAATAATAATAATAATAATGCATAACAAACAACCACAAAACTCAGTTGCTTAAAACAATAAGAATGCATTTAGTGCATGAATTTGTGGGCCAGCAACTTGATTCTTTTTTGTGTCACATGCTTGGGGGTTGGCTGCATATCAGCTAGTCTAGCATAACTCATCTGAGATGATGGGGATAATCCAGCTCTGATTAACCTGTGCCATTCTTCAGTAGGCTAGCCCAGGTATAGCTCATGGCGAAGTCAGAAGATTAATAGACGATTAATAACATGCAAAAGTTTTTTTTCCAAACCTCTGCATACATCTGCTGTTGTCCCTTTGGTCCAAGAGGTTGATATGGCCAAACTCAGAATCAAGGAGCAGGGAGGCGCACTCTTCCTATACGATGAGAGGAATCGCAAAGTTACACGACAAATGGCATGGATACAGGAAAAGGTGGAAAACGAGGCCATTAGTGCTATCAGCCTACCACATGATCTCACCAATGTTCAATCCCTATCTAAAGCAGTTGCTGACTGTACCTCACCCATATTATTTGGACCTTTCTATTTCAACATGCTCCAGTGAGTCAGTGACTTCCCACTGGCTGTGTTGGTATCCCAAGGGCTTTCTCCGAATGAGTAGAAGAACACTCTGCCCATGAAGACTACAGGCTGGGAGTTCTAGGAAATTAACCCTGTCCCCACATGAGCAACCCTCAAACAATGAATGATAAGAGTTGGTTTATAAATAGCCCAGCTCCTCACCCCTCTAGTGGAATAATTTGTAGGGATATATTTTATGCAACTTCCCAGAGCTCTAAGGCATTAAGCACTAGTTGCCTACCATGGTGGCTGGCTTGATGATATGACTTTAATCCTTGCCCAGTTTTACTTATGTACCTTCCTACTGCTTAATTCTTTAAAAATAGATGAGTTAGCTGGGCTCGGTGGCTCAGCCTGTAATCCCGTGTTTTGGGAGGCTGAGGTGAGTGGATTGCCTGAGCCCGAGGGTTTGAGACCTGCCTGGGCAACTTGGCGAGACCTCATCTCTACAATAAATCAAAAATTAGCTGGGCGTGGTAGCGCGCGCCTGTAGTTCCAGCTACTTGGAAGCCTGAGGCGGAAGGATCGCCGAAGCCCAGCAGGTCGAGGCTGCGGTGGCCTTCTTTATGGCTGTGTAATATTCCACCATGTATATGTACCACATTTTTTAAATCTAGGCCTCTTTTGATGGGCAGCACGGTTGGTTCCATGTTTTTGCTATTGTGAACAATGCTGCAATAAACATGCCTGTGCAGGTATCTTCTTCATAGAGTGAATTGAATTCCTCTGGGTATATTACCAGCAGGGTCATATGGGAGGTTGATTTTAAAATAATGTGATACATAATTTAACTCTTATTTTCTTCTAATTTTGAATAAAACTGATTATTCCCTTTAGTTCTTTTTGTACATTTATACTCTGATATAACTCAATTCTCGTACTGTGTATGCTTTCTAACTTTTAGTACTCTTGAACTTTGTTAGTGATAGTCTGTCTTCATCTGTTTTCTGTTGCTTATAATAGGATACCTAAAACTGGGAAATTTATAAAGGAAAGGAGTTTATCTCTTACAGTTATGAAGTATGAGAAGTCCAAGGTTGAAAAGCCGTATCTGGTGAGGGTCTTCTTGTCGGTGGGGACTCTGCAGAGTTCTGAGGTGACACAGTGCGTCACATGGTGAGGAGGCTGAATGTTCTAGTTCAATTCTCTCTTTCTCTTATAATAAAGCCACCAGTCTTACTACCATGGAAACCCATTAATCCATGAGTAGATTACTACATTCATGATGGCATAGCAGGTTGAATATGGAAGGCAGAGCCCTCATGACCCAATCACCTCTTAAATATCCCAACTCTCATACTGCCACATTGGAGATTAAGTTTCAACATGAATTTTGGAGATGACAGTGATTCACATCATAGCAGAGTCCTTTAATTATCATACGCTTTTCTAATTATTAGCTTTAGTATGATCTAAGTATCAATTTTACTTTGGTTTTCAAGCTCAAGGAAGAAGATAGCATACAAAAAAATAAATCTTCTGAAAAAGAAAGCACAGTCGTGTACAGAATCTTTTCATTACCAGTTAGGACCCATGTAATGGGTCCTTGTTCAGAGGAATATTTCTTCCCCACTGACCATTTTTTGGCTTGTTTGAATAGAACTTATTTGGGCTTTTTCTCCCCTCCCACCGATAAAGAACATTACTGACTGTAATGTGACATAAAGTTTATCATTAGTCACAATAGCAAAACACATTTTAAAATGTGTCTGCATTTACCTAGATTTGCAGTTGATCTTGTCATTCATTAATCCTTTATTCTGCTATGCCCAACCTGCTATTAAGCCCATATATTGAATTCCTAATTTTTGTTATTTTATTATACAGTTCTCAAATTTTATATGCTTTTTATCAAGAGATTCCAATTCTTTTGTTAAATTTGCCACCTGATCCTTAATTTTTAAACA
Source organism: Tarsius wallacei (assembly GCA_963574415.1). NCBI lineage: Eukaryota > Metazoa > Chordata > Mammalia > Primates > Tarsiidae > Tarsius > Tarsius wallacei. The sequence continues at coordinate 4,499 of CAUYQG010098387.1, forward strand.
TGTTAAGCATAGTTATTTTGTTTGTGCCTGATGATTCTAATATCTTTGTTATCTTTGAGTCTTTTCCTATTGTCTGTTTGTTGTGTTGTTCCTATTTGTTGTGTTATTATTTTATATACCTGATAGATTTTTATTGAATACCAGACATTGCATATGAAAAACTAGGGCTAAATTAATGGGGCAAAATTAACTGGGCATGTGGCCTGTGCCTGTATTTCCAGCTACTTGGAAGACTGAGGTGGAAGAATTGCCCGAGCCCAGCAGGTTGAGGCTGTGGTGGCCGAGAGCGTGCCACTGCCCTCCAGCCTGGGTGACAGAGTGAGACTCCAACTCAAAAAAAAAAAAAAAAAAAGAAGTCATTTTTCGAAAAACTAGGGCTGATCTGGATTGTGTTATATCTTTCCAGAGAGAGTTGGCCTTGTCTTCTGCTTGGAAGCTCTAGGAGGCAAATAAACTTAATCAGTAAACTGAGAAGACCAAAAGCTAGGTGCTGTCTTCTTAAGATTTGGTCTCCTTCTCAAGTGGTCTAGCATCCTAAAGGTCATAAATGAATGCATGTAGAGCCCTTCCTTCTTAGTGAGTTATTACCTCCAATTTTGTCTTGTCAGCGCTAAAAGATTTTTTAAAATTTGCTTTGATTCTTAATGGCTTTACATTTGGCTTCTATCCTAATAAGCTTATTTCAGAAAATGAGAAGAAAAATCAGCTGAGTATCATGATTACTTCTCTCCTCTTTCCAGGGTTATACTCATAAATCTTGGCTGCCTTCACAGCACCAAACTCTTTTGCCTACCCAGATTTATGAGATTATCAAGAGCTCTCTTACATTATCTGCTTTTTAGAAATGGCTCAGGATTCTTCATATTTCAGCTCATATTTAAAATTGGCAAATGCCCCGAGGGATAAGGGGCATTCAGAATTTGTCTCACCTTTTTGTATTTCTCCTCTTTCTGGGATCTTGACACCTTAAGTTTTTGTTGCCCTGGAATCTCTCCGATGCCTTCAAGAAATGGTTTTGCTTTCCTTTTGAATTTTACTTTGCCTTTCTTATTGAGGACATTGCTAAGTGTATAAATACTCCCTCCTTGTTTACCTCTTGCACATACATATGGCTTCTTTTACTTACTCTTAGGTCAGTTTTATTAAACCTGGAGGGAGATAATAGATTATGAGAATGTAGGCAAGAGGTGAATAATGGACATATGCTTTGCTTGACCAGCTTCTGTTTCTCCTTCTTCTGATTATTCTGTTATTATTATTATTTGGAAAACCACCTCTATACTCTCAGTTCATATGTTTTTGGGTGGGATAAACTCAGCTTCTGGGGTCTGCTAGTTGGAGGTGGGTGTGGCAGGCACGTCATACAGGCTGGTCCATGAGGGTGTGCCATCCCTCCCATCAGAGGGCTTAAGTCTGGGAAAGAGATGGAACCCAAGTCAGCCTAAAGAGAGTCAGCACTGGACTTCTACAAAGTTAATGGAGAAGAGATATTGTTTCCAGCTGATAGATGTAAGGCCAGAGTTACTAGTGGCCTTTTTGTCCTTGCATATGTAGGGCCTGTGAGAGAAAGCAGGGAAAGCAAAACCCTTTGATGGAGGCAACAGAGTCAGAACAATGTTGTTTTATCTCCCAGATCCAAACACGCCTGAAGTTAGAGTTACTTTTGAAATTTTAAAATATATAAATACATATTTTCCCCCCAAGCCACTTGCAGCTAAAATAGGCTTGACTACGTGGAGGGTACCAGTGGGTGTGAGAGACAGGAGACAGATGAAGAAACATCTCAGGAACAGTCAAGAAAACTTGGCAACTTGATTGGTGGATATGTAGCGTGTGGGAGAAAGAGGAGACAAAGATAAATTCGAGGTTATCTAAATGGTTTCTGATGCTTTTAACCAGAAGAAAGATATGATTGTTGGAGAAACAAGCTTTCCTTTTACATATCCAATCCACATATAAAAACATATTTAAATAACAAACTATGAGGATGTAAACTAGACATCTGTAACTGTTTCTCAATAGCATCCTATAGGATGTTCAATAGCATCCTATTTTTCCTTAATTACCATTGGCTTAAGATTTTTGATAAGTTATGTCTCAGGTTATCAAAAGTAATTTGTTGGCTGGGCTCAGTGGCTTAGCCTGTCATCCCAGCACTTTGGGAAGCTGAGGCGAGTGGATTGCTTGAGCCCGCAGGTTTAAGACCAGCCGGGACAACTCGGCAAGACCTCATCTCTACAATAAATCAAAAATTAGCCGGGCATGGTAGCATGTGCCTGTAGTTGTGGCTCCTTGGAAGGCTGAGGCAGAAGCATCACTGGAGCCTGACGGGTTGACGCCAGGGTGGCGTGAGTGTGCCACTGTACTCCTGTCTGGGGGATGGAGTGAGACTCTGATAAAAAAAAAAAAAGTAATTTGTAGAAATTTCACAATGCTCTGTAGTTTTCAAATTACTTTGGAGTCTCTCACTTAACCCTCACAAGAACTATGTAGAAGGTGGGATAGTTATTATTCCCTGTTTACCAATGAGAGCATCGAGGCACAGATAGATTGTGATAATTAACTACGGAAATTGAGAAAATAACTTGGTGTGAGAACCCAAATTTCCTTGTCCAATGCTTTCCCCATGTATCATCCAATTTTCTTATTCCTAGTAATTGTAGTTGCTTTTAATCAATGGCAAAATTATAGGCAGTTTATGCAAAGGCGACATTTCAAAAATGGCATCATGTTTTCTGTCAAGCATTACAAAGCATATTTAATCAAGTCAGAACTATTCTAAAAGAATACTAAGATAGAATGAGCTTGGATGACTGGCTTAGACAGAGTCTTGATCTGGATCTGAGTGCTCATTGTGGGTCATACACACTGTCTAGAATCTCAAATGTCCTCTGCAATTCTGGAAGTGGAAGAAGGTAAAAATGGGAAAAGGACTCTGGGTCAAAGAGAGAAGATCACATGAATCAGGAAGATAGATTTATTTATTTATTTATTTATTATAGACAGAGTCTTACTCTGTCTCCCAGGCTGGAGTGCAGTGATATGATTATAGCTCATTGCAGGCTCAGACTCCTGGGCTCAAGTGATCCTCCTACCTCAACCTCTTGAGTAGCTGGAACTACAGGCATGCATCATTTTAAAATTTTTTGTAGAGATGAGTGTCTTGCTATGTTGTCCAGGTTGGTCTTGAACTTCTGGCCTTGAGTGATCCTCTCACTTTGGCCTTCCAACATGCTGGAATTACAGGCATGAGCCAATGCACCCAACCTGGAAATTGTCCCCTTAGATGGTTAAACATGTCCTTGTTAGATATGTAATTCTGAATATCCTTATCTTCCAGTTCCTGGGGAACATATGCTGTCTAAAATATCAATGGAAAAAGTAGAGAAGGACCTCAGGGAAGGAGAGAAGGGCCCGTTGCCTAACAAATATATGATACAAGTCAGCAGCACAGTCAGTTGAGTGAACAGGAGTTATTACATATATGAAATTTGGGCTAGGACAAAAAATGTAAACAGATAAGTAGATTAAGTACACTGACAGAGAACCATGTATTGGGCCATTGGGTAAAATGCATCCTGTGGTCTGTGTAACAAAAACACCAACATAATGGAACTCTTCTCTCTCAAATAGTCACATTTTCAAGTGCTAACAAAATGGGACTCAATTTCAAGCAATACTGAATAATTGTATGCCATTTCCAAATTTTAATTTCTTTGTGGGAATGTAGAAAATGTTGAGACGCAGGCAACGACTTTTTGAATACAGAAAAAGGCCTTGCTGTGTAAAATGATCTGCTTTGATGTTCTGTTACTCTCTGAAATGTTGTTTATATTATGTGGCTTCCGAGCCAAAATTTGATATTGAATTTCATCCAAATGTAGTTAAGTCCAAGCTTCCAAATGAAACTATTGATCTGGCTGTATATAAATGCATTGATTTTAGATTCATGAGCTTGTGTCAAAATGTGATTATATATTTTCCAACTTCTATATAACCCCTTACTCTTACCTTAGCCCTGCCAAAAAATCTTTAGGTATTGATTCTTCGTTTCATCTTAAACTGGTACTTAGATAAGAAATATGATCATGGCTCTTTTTGTTCACCTGAGAAAAAAGGAAACATTTAATGCCTCTGATAAATCAATATTATTCAAAAAAAATTATAAACAAATCCTAGTGCTGCTTCTACTCTTTAGGAAGGGCAAACCAAGGTTAGGTTTGGATGAGACCCTGTGGAACTTAGAATGATTGAGCTCTGTCTATTACCTCAGATGTTCTCTGGAATTCTGGGGGGAGGATTCTGACTAAAAGGGGGAGGGTTCCACAAATTAGCCAGTGTTACTCTACACTGTTTTGAACACACAGATGGGCTTTGCTTTGCAAAATTCTGTGGATTGATGCTCTGTTGTTTTATAAAATGTTGTTTATAATTTATATTATGTATGTTGTTACATATTATATGATGGGAAGAGGGTCAGACAGTTATTTTCTTATTGCCAAATCTCTTATACAATTTTCTCTTTCCAACTTTACCTGACAATTGGGTATTTGAGGGAGGGAATGAAGGAGCTGGGAAGGGTTACAAGCCAGGGGACAAGAAGAGCAGGAAGAAGGTTCTTTTCAGTGTTCATGAATAAGATGACTTACTCCGAGTCAAATGTGAGTGACACCCATTCCCAGGAGGGTTTGAGATCACGTGCCTGCTGTGGTTGAATTGTAGCTTGACTATATACATTTTAGGAGGACAGATGTTACAGAAAACCTTAAATCAATATATGTGAGATTGACAGTGGTGTGGCAGGATGCGGCAAATGCTCAAATATATTTCTTGTATGATTGAGTGAATAAACACAGAAACACACGTAGCTGATTCGGGATCAGCAGTTAGCCTCATGGCAATCACCTGGGATGACAGAATGTCTCCCACTAGCCCAGCGGCAGGAAGGAGGGGTTGGTAACAGTTAAAGGTATTTCCTTTTGAAAGACAAGCTGCAACTTTAAAGACCGGCCAGGCACCAGGCAGGTTTTGTTTAAGAAAGACCAAATGGCCCAAAGACTGGCCATTTAATGGAAATGCAAAAAGAGTAACTAATTCACAGACTTATCCAAAACCCCCCTTCTGAAGTTGACAGTTTACAAGCCTGCAGTTCCTGGAAACCATTTGTTCTTTGAAAAATCTGATTTTGCTGAGTACAGCCTTGTAAGATTCCAAAGGAAGTATGTAATCACTCAACACGACCCCCTCCCTTACCTAAACAAGGGTATAAGACCCAACTTCTCCTGTTCTGGGGTGCTCAACTTGGATGCATTAGACCCTCGGGCCTGCTGGGATGGCCAGCGTAATAAAGTGCCACTTCCTATAATAGTCTCGGTGTCACGATCTCTCTATTTTTCCTGCTACACAAGCAGCAGAAGAAATAATAGTGAAATTGATAAAACAGAATATAAAAACAATGGAGAAAATCAGTGAAACCAAATATTAGTTCCTTGATGGAGTGTGACATCAGCAAGATGATGGAATAGGAGGCTCCCCACTTGTATCCTCCCAAGGCAAAAATAATTTAGCTGTCATCCATGGAAAAAATGCCTTTGTGGGAGCTTTGGATCCAAGTTGGAACTTGTAAAACCTTGGTGAAAACCAAAGAGGGCTGTTGTGATAGGGCAGGCCCATACCTGGGTGGGCTGGCTGGCTGACCATAGTCCTGGCTATGGACTATGGAGGTAGCTCTGACCCCACATGGACTCAGCTACAGCACTGTTTGTTTTTGGTTCTGCCACCAACACCAACCACCAAGGAATCCAAAAGCAATTATACTTACCCATGCCTCAGATAAGAAGCCTGTTGACCTTAGTCCTGACTGTGGCCCTTGTATTGGCCTGTGACCTGACTCTTGCTCCTCCCAGATGCATTCTGGGAGAAGTCTTGTCTTCCCAGTAACCTACTGAGAGACACACCTATTGTGTCCCCAGAGGCAGACCTGCTGGAGTTGGGCTGACCATGGATACTGAAGCAGCCCTGTAACTTGGCTCCAGCCCCTCTTAGCCTTGGTCAAGGAGTAATCCTGCCAACCCAGGAACCTGGTGGGATATGCAATATCTGTGCCCCTGGAGGCAGGCCTGCCAGTTTTGATCTGTCTGTAAATCCTGAAGCAGTCTTTTAACCTGGCTTCAGCCCCTCCTAGATGTAGCTCAGGAGCAATATAACTCACTCAGGGATCCACCAGGAGACATATTCGTCTGTGCTTCTGGAGGCAGGCTTGCAGACATCAGTCCCAACTGTAGACATTGACTCAGTTCCAGCACTGCTCAGGTATCATCTGGGGTCAGCCCTGCCCATCGAGGAACACACATCCAATGACCTGATGGGAGCCCTTCTGAGGACCTAGCCAGAGCTACATCCATTCATGTACTTGGTAACAGGCCTACAGCATACTCAGACAGATCATTGTCACAGTTGCAGCCCTACTTATCAAGGTCATAGAGGCAGTCTCATCCATCCAGGAACCAGACAGAATTCTCCACCTGCTTGAGCCCCTAATAACAGGCCCACCAACAGTGAACCCCACTGTGAACCCAGCAGCAGTCACATGACCTGACTGTAATCCCACTTGACTGTGATCCTGGAGGATCCTGGAGCCTGTGGAACAAATAGGAGAAGGTCTTTACCTGCCTAAATCAATCTGTAAGGACTGGAAGAGGTGTTGCTCTTTCAAATGCATAGATACCAACGCAAGGCTACAAAGGCTGGTGCAAAAGTAATTGCGGTTTTAGACCGAATTTTAAATCATTATAACTAGGCTCAAACACATCTTTATTTATCAAAATAGGAACCATTACAATCAACACATTCCTGCCAAGAATAAATAAGCTTGTTTATTCCTGTAGTGCAAAAATCCATGCTTCAGGATTTGATGAACTCTTGGAAAGTATTTTCTGCATCCTGCTGGTTGTGGAAGTGTTTTCCCTGCAAAAAATTGTAGAGATGTTTGATGAAGTAGTAGTTGGTTGGCGAGAGATAAGGTGAATATGGCAGGTGAGGCAAAACTTCATAGCCCAATTCGTTTAAAGTATTTGAAGTATTGGTTGTGCGACATGCAGTTGGGAGTTGTTGTGGAGAAGAATTGGGCACTTTCTGTTGATCAATGCTAGTTGCAGGCATTGCAGTTTTCAGTGCATCTCATTGATTTGCTGAGCATATTTCTCAGATGTAATAATGATTTCACTGGGATTCAGAAAGCTGTAGTGGATCAGACTGACAGCAGACCACCAAACAGTGACCATGACCTTTTTTTTGGTGCAAGTTTTGCCTTTGGGAAGTGTTTAGAGCTTCTTCTCGGTCCATCCACTGAGCTAGTTATCACCAGTTGTCATATAAAATCCACTTTTCATCACATATCACAATCCAATTGAGAAAAGGTTCATTGTTATTGCATAGAATAAGAGAAGATGACACTTAGAAACAATGATTTTTTTGACTTTCAGTCAGCTCATGAGACATCCACTTATTGATCTTTTTTACCTTTCCAATGAACTTCAAATGCCAAATGACCATAGAATGGTCAATGTTGAGTTCTTCAGCAACTTCTCGTGTAGTTGTAGGAGGATCAGCTTTGATGACTGCTGGCCACTACAGTGTTCCTCATCTTCAAGACTCTTGTCTCCTTTGCAAAACTTCTTGAACCACCACTGCACTATATGTTTGTTAGCAATCTGTGGTTTAAATGCTTTGTTGATGTTGCAAGTTGTCTTTGTGCTTTATGACTCATTTTGAGCTTGAATAAGAAAATCACTCAAATTTGCTTTTTGTTTAACATCATTTCCATAGTCTAAAACAAGTTTAAAATAAATAGCAAGTAATAAGTCAGTAGCAAAAAACATAAGGTGAGAAATGAACATTAAAAGGCATATATATATATATATAAGATAACCACATTTATTTAAGAATGTATTACAATATCAAATGGCAAATTTCAACAATGTAAAAACCGCAATTACTTTTGCACCAACCAAGAATCAGGCAAACGTGACACCACCAAAAGGGACTAATAAAGTTTCAGTAACTGGCATAAAAAATGGAGATCTACAAATTGCCTGACAAAGAATTCCAAATAATCATCTTAAAGAAACTCAATGGTATGTATGAGAACACATTGACAACTGAGGGAAATCAGGAAAACAATGCATGAATAAAGTGAAAGATTTAATTTTTAAAAAAATAGAGACCAGAAAAAAGAATTAAACAGAAATTCTTGAGCTGAAGAATACAATGAGAGAACTAAAATTCAGTAGAGAGCTTCAGCAGCAGGCTCAATCACACAAAGAAAGAATTATCAACCCAAAGACAGGTCATCTGAAATAAAAGTTAGAGGAATGAAAATAAAAAAGAATGAGTGAAGAAAGCATTATGAGGCCTATGGTACACCATCAAGTGAACTAATATACAGATTATTGTAGTGGGGGGGGAGAGGAGCGAGAGATTATTTAAAGAATTAATGACTAAACATGTCCTAAATCTTGTGAGAGGTATGTACAACCAGATTCATGAAGTTCAACAAATTCCAAGCAAGATCAACCCAAAAAAGGTTATCCTGATACACATTATAATCAAATTGTCAAAGTCAAAGAAAGAAAATTTTGAAAACAGAAAGAGAGAAGTGACTCATCACATACAAAAAAACCCCACTCACTCTTTGAATATTTTCTAAGTGAATAGTCAAAAACCCTGCTTAGGAAAAACAAAGAAAAAATTGTTTCTACTGCCTTCGGGTGGCCTGCTACTGAATTCCTATGATTATGGAGACTTCCACTAAATCTGGAATTGAGGAAATCTAAGGGACATTGTAGTATAATCACCCCATGATTTTTGATACGTGCCAAGGTTTCTCTTAGCTGAAAGTAACTTGGTCTGGCTATTTCCTACATGGTTAAAGTGTGAATGTAAAATATTTAACTACCTGCCTTGTGAGAACTACCTAACAACAAGAAGAAGCTGTTGCCAGGCAGACAGGCCTTGTCCAATAATGATTGTTGAAGCAACTACCTTCTTATTTATTTTATAAAGCAGGATTTATTGGGAGGACAGAAAAGTTCCTAAAGCAAGATGGGACCCAAGGGGATTGCCCGAAGCAATTAGCTTCTGCTACACACTTTTTTGCTGCTGAGCTATGCCATCTGGTTGATCTTTTATCTAGTACCCACTCCATTCCAGCAGACATATCTTACAGAATAGGACTATTCTCAACTCTAGTACTGTCCTATTTCAACCAATCAGTTGTGAAGGCAGATGGCATGACATAAAATGTAAAGAAAAAAGTTCTAAATAACATTTTGCACAATCCAATTTTAGATTTTTTATCACAACCTAAGAAAACAGCACGTTATATGATAAGATGGTACATTATCTTGATTTTCTAATGAAACTGTTTAATTTATCTAATTGAACTAATTTTGAAATGCTTGTCAGAACCTTCTTAGAGTGATAACAGCAACATTTATATACTCACTTGTATATAAAGAAGTTTAGCAGCCAGGCATGGTGGCTCACACATGGTGGCTCACGCAGTCCCAGCACTTTGGGAGGCCAAGGCAAAAGGATTGCTTGAGCCCAAGAGTTGGAGACCAGCTTGAGCAACATAATGAGATCTCATCTCTACAAGAAATCAAAAAAGAAGAAGAAGAAGAAGAAGAAGAAGAAGATTAGACATAAATAAATATCTTGACTTGCTAAAATGTAATCCTTAATGGTTAAAAAGTACTGCATTGACATGAAGAGAAAATCTTGGGGATTGGATTATAAATAAAATGATGCTATACATTATTGTTCAAACATGACATTTTTGAGCATGAAAGAAGCAAACTAATAACATGCCAGGGCAACAAGAAAAAACGGAGGCTACTGCAGCCAAATTAGGGAGTATAGTCACTCTAATTATAATCCATATTTTTTGTGAACATACTCAGAATTTCCCAAGTGGTAGGAGGAGGGATGCTGGAGGGTTTTTCATTCTGCATCCACTTTTTCACTTTCCTTCCTCGTTTCCCTAGGATTCCCTAATGTCTTCTCTAACATCCTCATGAGAATGATTTTTCTCTTCTTACCCCTACCCACTAGGATATGAGATGAATTCAACATAAAAATAAAACACTAAAACTAGTTTCACATACATGTATTTGAACTTCAGCTGCTATCTATACTTAGCAGCAAAATAGGTATAATTTTTAGGGAACTCAAGAGTGGCTACCAGTATGGCTGCTGAAGATATAGCACTTATGTAAAAGGTATATTTATATTTTCTATTTTTCTTTAGAGAAGGAACATTATACCTCCTTTCTGGCATGTAAAAAGCCAACAGTTTCAAAGGTTATTTAGAAACTGAATGAGGCTTTATGCAGATTAGCCTGTAGCTCAACAAACTTGTCTTGATTCTGTCCTATGCAGCACTCACGTGGCTTCTCATATCTCCCTCAAGCAAAAGGAGAACAAGTCTGCCTTATTCGCGGATCCGTGCATCACAGAGACCAAGCATATCACAAGATATAGTCATATCTTCACAAGGTTAAAGAAGGAGGTAAAACTATGACAGCTGGCTCAGTGCCTCCTGAGGACTTTTAAGAAAATGTCAGCAACAGGAATATCAGAGGGAGGGCAAACAGTGAGAAAAAGATATACTCTCAAACAACTTTTGAAAATTGGATTTTAAAGCGGGAAAGAGACTGTCTTTACCTGTAACTTAGACAAACACTGCTTCTCAAGTTTCAGTGTGAATGGGATCTGGTAATGAAGCCATCTTCAAGTGGTGTCCACATACTTGTCCCAGGCACATGGGAATCATCATCAGAAGAAAGGGCACTCTTGATAGACATTGTAATATAATAATAATGATTTACAGAATAGCCAGCACTCACATGGAACTTGTTATGAATCAGGGATTGTTTTGAGTAATCTTTGTATACTGTTAGGAAAACCTGGGCTTGGAGTCGTATGGGTCTGAGTCTGAGCTGTCATTCTGTCACTGTATACCTGTGTGGTCATGAGGAAGAAGGTTCTCAAACTTCTCTGATATTAAGTTTCTTCAAATGTAAAATACTTTTAAGATTGTTGTGGAAACAGATTAGATGGTACACACAAGCACCAGTAGGGTGCTGTCACATAGTGATTTTTTTTCCCCTTTGTGCTGGACACTACGAGCCTTCAGATGACACAAATTGGTGTTTGGTAAGCATAGTCTGAAGGTCATTGAATAGTTAACAATTATGATGTCATATGATACGGGACATTCACATGAGTACCCATTAACTTTGATAAGATTGTATGTCTCTTTCTGCTTGGAGAAAATAGTACTTGTCTCTATGACCTATTTTCTACAAACACTGAGAAGTTTGGGAGCAAAGACCAGACAGGATTAATCAAAACCAAAGGATGGCAAAGACTAAGTGTCCATTGTAAAAGTGATTAAGTTAACTTGCGTTTCCTTTCAGGGTCCTGAGATTTTAGGTTTTGTTTTCACAGAAGGGCATTCGTGGAGAGGTATCTAAATGTCTGCACTACATCATCAGAAATTTTTTTTTTTTTTAATGTGAACTGGCACTCGTTGAAATAGAGTCCTCCTTGTATGTTTTTGTTTTGTTTTTTTTTTTGGTCAAAAAATTCAGATGTGGATATTTGCAGCTCCACCCATTATCAGTAAAGAATATAGACTATTGATGTTGCTAAGTCTTGGTGCTAAAAACACTTGCTAATTAAAATAATCACCAACCACAAAACTCCTTTAGGAGGGAGGCTGGCCCTTGTAATTAAACTCATTTTGCAAGCGAAGATAGGAACAAGAGCACAAAAAAAACACTACTTGACCCAGCCAAAGCCACAGCTAGTAAAGGGCAGGATAAAGATTAGAATCAATGAATTCTGAATCTTACATTACAATGCCTTGTTCAATCAGTTTTGGTTAACCTTCATTACAATGCCTTGTTCAATCAGTTTTGGTTAACCTTCAGCAATTTTGGGGTTCTATTCTATGGCTGTGGGTTTCAAAAGTGGGTGTTGTTATTGTTGTTCCTTGGCATAATATAGTAAACAAAAGTGAAACAAATTATATTTTTAAATTACATTTGTATGCACACACATGTAAAAATCTGAGAAAATTCCTTCTTTAAACAGTGGCCTACTAATAAGTACATTTAGATAATCACAGGATAAGTGTGTTAAAGTACACAGTCCTGCTAAGTCCATGTGTGGAGACTTGCAGGCTAAAATAGTGTATGGAGAGGCATAGGAATACTTTAAGATGTAAGGTGGCTCACTTCCATTCCATGTGTGAATAGACCCTATTCCTGATGCTTTCAATTTAGCCAATCCATAAAGATCATGTCAAAGCCAGCCACTAGTACAAGCTCTCAATGCTGGCATTTACCTAGGATCTTAGTATTTGCCTATGACCCTCTTCCACCAGCATGAGGATTCTGTTCTTTTGAGTTCTCAGCTCCTTGAGCTCTCTGATATCCTCAGATTATACTGTGAATATGAAAAATGATTTCAGTCCTTCCTCTGGCTGACTGGTTTCATATTCCCACGAATAATAAGTAACATACTTTGTATCCATGGTCTGTGTTAGAGCCAAGCTAATAGCCATATAATATTTTGAGATATAGTGGGCTGTTTTCCTTTGGACTGTTGTACTTTCTTGAACAAGATACCCTGTCCAGATCAGTGGGGTGGTAGTAATGGCTTCTAAAGGCACTGCTTATACAACCAAGAATAAAAAGTAAAATTCTTGGCTTTGAGTTCTAAAGTAAGCTCTTGAAATTCATAACAGAGACAATAGACTTGAAAACAGACTTTTAAATTGCAATAGTTAGGCTGTTTGAAAGGGAAAGTATTTTTAAGTTCAGAAGCTTGGCTTTGAAAATCTAGAGTCAAAATCCAAATATAATGTTTAGACCATAATTATCAGAGTCTGGAAGAATATAGGATGATGTAAGAGCAGTTTTCCTAGCCAAAAGGAAGTACAATGTCTACCACTTGGCAGGAGAAAGAGAATTGGAGAGGACGTGTAAGAGCTTGAATTTATGGGTGTAGTTTCTACCCTTTACACTTTTCAAGCTGAGTCCCAAGAGGGATGTGGAAGAAACACATCAGCTATTGGGCTAGGGAGGCCCTCAGAGCAAGAGAGCCGTCATCACTCTCCCCAGAGTGTTGCCCAGTGGAATGGCACACTTGGTAGTGAAGCCTCAGCCTCTAGCAGAGCAGCTGAGCTGATGAGAAGCAGTGATTAATATGGTATCCAGGTCGATGGACCTGAGGGCAACTTCTCAGAATCCTGCATATCCTTGCATGATATGGCAAAACCTTTAAAAGTTCCCGTACCGCAGTGAGGTGGTTCCTCAACAAATGAAAATAGAATTATCATAAGATCTAGCAACTGCACTTCTAGGTATATACCCCCCAAAAACTGAAAGCAGACAACCAAAATACTCAGATACTTGTACACACATGTTTAGGACAGCATTATTCACAAAAGTCAGAGGGTGGAAACTATCCAAATGCTCATCAACAGACAAATGGATAAACAAAATGTGGTCTATCCATACAATGAAATATTATTCAGCCTTAAAAAGGAATGATATTCTGATATAAGCTAAATATGGATAAAGCTATAAAACTTTATGCTAATGTCTCTATCTTGAAATAAGTGAGATGCAAAAGGACAAATACTATATGATTTCACTTATATGAGATAGTTAGAGCAATAAAATTCATAGAGACAGAGTAGAATAGCAGTTACCAGGAGTTGGAGGGAGAGGAGTTATTATTTAATAGATATTGGGCTTTAGTTTGGGATATGAAAAAGTTATGGAGATGAATAGTGGTGATGGCTGCACAATAATTTAAATATAAACAATAATACCACTGAATTGTACACTTGAAAATGATTAAAATGGCCAGGTATGGTAGCTTACAACTGTAATCCCAGCACTTTGAGAGACCGAGGCAAGAGGATTGCTTGACTTCAGGAATTCAAGACCTCATATCTACAAAAAAAAAAAATCAAAAAAATTAGCCAGGCATGTTGGTATTCACCTGTAGTCTCAGCTGCATTAGAGGCTAAGCCAGAAGGATTGCCTAAACCCAGGAGGTGGAGACTGTGGTGAGCTGTGAGCATGCGACTGCACTCCAGCCTGGGCAACAGAGTGAGATCCTACTCAAAAAAAATAAAGATTACAATGGAAGTTTTAATGTTATATATATTTTACCACAGTTTTTAAAAATTAACTTTAAAAAAATTTCTCTGTCCCCAAAAGGAGGACAAAAATTACTGAAAGTGAGGCCAGTGAACTTGGAGTAGTCAGGACAAGGAGGATAGAGTGACTTGAAAAGTCCTGGTGACTGGTGAGCCAAGGGGACACAGACACAGACAACCAATACAAGAGCAAAATGGATTATTTGTCTCAGCAGGAGCCAACTATGTGGCTTGCTGATGATCTTGAACCATGTTCCTCTCCCCTAAATTCAGGATAATAGACCACTTAGGGCTTGGATCATTTAGAACTTAAATTACTCCTAAGAAGGAATGGAAAGAGGTAAAAGGAGAGAATGCTTTTCCATCATCAACGAAATAAGAACTCCAGAGCTAAATTGAGTTATAAAAAAATCATTTTCACATTGCACACACAAAGGTGTGTGACTATGAAATGTACTCCCATCACATTGCTGTAAGACTTTTCCAAATCTAAAATTAAGGTGCTCCTCAAACCTATGACAATAATGGGGCTCTTCTGTAAGAAACAGGGAGTACTGCTTGGTTCAAGATTACTACATCTGATATGGCCACACAGTCTTCTTGATGGTCAACCTCTGGACCAACCTTAAAACATGGGTGTTTATGAAACTGGATCTCTGGGGTACCTACAATTAAAACAATAAACAGCCGGGCGCGATGGCTCACGCCTATAATCCCAGCACTTTGGGCGGCTGATGTGAGATGATTGCCCGAGCCCACGGGTTCGAGACCAGCCTGGGCAACTTGGTGAGACTTCATCTCTACAATAAATCAAAAAATTAGCTGGGCATGGTGGCACGTATCTGTAGTTTCAGCTACTTGGAAGGCTGAGGCAGAAGGATCACCTGAACCCGGCAGGTCGAGGCTGCAGTGGCTGGGAGCATGCCACTGCATTCCAGCCTGGGTGACAGAGTGAGCCTCCAACTCAGAAAACAAAACAAAAACCGCAGTAAACAGATAGGTCTCTTTAGGTCCCATGTTTCACCTTATCCTTTGAGAACACCTTTATACTATTTGGACTGGGTACTCCTCCCACCATTAACTTTCAGTGGTTTATAACAAGGATCAAGAAAGGCCTCCTGAACAAGTAGCTAATAATTGCTAACATGTGTTACATATGTACTCTAGGCTGGCACTGTGTCAAGTACTTTACATGATTATCTCATTTAGTTCTCACACAAATCTTTGAAGTAAATACTACTATTAATTGCATTTGGCTGAAAAGCAAACTCAATGTTAGTGGAGGCAGATAACTTGTTTAAGACCATCCAGCTAACCTTGCAACCGGGAGTTGAGCCAAGACACCCACTGATCATGACTAGAATTGCTCTACCCTTAATATCACCTTTTAACAGCTAGTAAGTAGCAGAGTTAGGAGGAATCTAGAAACCTGACTTCTCAGCTTAAGTGCTACAGATCACTGACACGAATATTCCCAGATGCAGTATAGTAAGAACTGGCTTCACCACTAGATCGATATATATATACGTATATACGTGTATATATATATATTTTTTTAGTTGGAGTCTCACTCTGTCACCCAGACTGGAGTGCAGTGGCCACTCCCGGCCACCGCAGCCTTGACCTGCTGGGCTCCAGCGATCCTTCCACCTCAGCCTTCCAAGTAGCTGGAACTACAGGCACCACGCCTAGCTAATTTTTGATTTTTATTGTAGAAATGAGGTTTCGCCAAGTTGCCCAGGCGAGTCTCGAACCCACGGGCTCAGGCAATTCACTCACCTTGGCCTCCCAAAGCGCTGGAATTACAGGCTGAGCCGGCCCACCCACTAGATCTATATTTGAGGACCACCTGATAAAAGAGAATATATTGTATGATGCCATGTTGCATCTTCAAGCTATGAAAAAACCTCAGCTTTTCCATCATCCCAAGCCTTCCTGCTCCCGTATAAATGGAAGCTTTACTTCTATCCCTCTGATATAGGGAATAGCCTATTCTTAGAGGAGCCAGGTAACTGTGACTTCCACGATTACCTCATGTGGGAGTGAGAGTTAATGGCTTTAAAAACTGCCTTGGAAGGATGAAGATTAAACCTCAGGGGATGATCTTGAGGCAGCTGAGACAGACCTAGAAACTTGCCTCATATAGAAGATGACTCTGCTTTTTGTCTCTATTCTGTAGGCACTGAGAAGGTTGGTAGATGATGCATTATTTCACAAACAAGGGAAATAAAAGTATGAATGCTGCTCTGTTTCTCATTCCTCTGCCCTAAAATATCTCAGCAATCTAGCCCCAGGTAAATGAACTAGCACTGTCTGGTACAGGAGCATGAAGATGTTCTTCACTTGAGCTTTACTATGAAATCTCCCCACTCCCACTCCCCAGTCAGCCCAAGAAAATGTAGGATTCAGAGGGGAACTCATCTAACCAGGAACAGCCAATTAAATTTAGCTCCAAGAAACTCATATCCAGATGCTTTATCTTTGTCCTAAAATGAACCTGGCCAACCTCTCCAGACTATCCAGAACCTTAGCCACACTCCATAGACATTTGCTAGCCTTACATGTCACTTTCTATTGTACACATACTAATGATACCTGAACCAGACGTAATGACTGACCCACAGAGACCTAAGGATCTGCTCACCTATTTTATTTTATTTTTTTGAGTCAGAGTCTCACTCTGTCGCCCAGGCTGGAGTGCAATGACACGCTCAGGGCCACCGCAGCCTCGATCTGCTGGGCTCAGGCAATCCTTCCAACTCAGTCTTCCAAGTAGCTGGAACTACAGGCATGCACCACCAAGCTCAGCTCATTTTTCTTTATTTATTTTAGAGACGAGATCTTGCCAAGTTGCCCAGGCTGGTCTCAAACCCGTGGGCTCAGGCAATCCTCTCACCTTGGCCTCCTAAAGTGCTGGGATTATAGGCATGAGTCACCATGCCCAGCAGGATCTGCTCACCTATTTTTGATCCTTAATGTCCCTGGGACATCTTCCAGAATGTGTCCCTCCATATAAAATCCAGAAAATTAGAAAATTTAAGGCAAATAAAAATGAATCAATAAGAAAGAAAAACCATTAGAAATTCCAGGGAAATAATTAAGAAATATAGGTGAAAGTAATGACTTAAATACGAGGTAAGCAGAGTTTTGAATCAAGATGGTATTGTGAGTTTAATACTATGAAAACCCATTTTATTCCTTATATAGCAATCATAAAAATAAAATATAAAAAAAGAAAATTAAAAGATATAAACAGGCTCAATTTCCAGATATACATATTCCAAAACAAAAAGAAATAAAAACTCAAATCAGTAAAAAGGACTGAGACTGGGGCAGCTGAAAGTTTGGCTTTTGTAGGGTGAAAGGGATTGAAATGCTCCATATAAAACAGGAGACTGAGCTGGGCGGGGTGGCTCACACCTGTAATCCCAATACTTTGTGAGGCAGAGGCAAGAGGATTGCCTGAGCTCAGGGGTTTGGGACTAGCCTGAGCAACACGGTGCGAGACCTTGTCTCTACAATAAATCACATTTTAAAAAAGCCAGGCGTGATGGTGCACACCTATAGTTCGAAGGTTGAGGCAGAAGGATCAGGTCGAGGCTGTGGTGGCCATGAGCATGCCACTGTACTCCAGCCTGGGCGACAGAGTGACAGTCTGACAAAAAAACAAAAAAAAAGCAAGAGACTGGAGCCAGGTACATGCTCAAAGTCCAGGACAGTGGTGGAACACCCTCAATATCATGAAGAGAAAATGAAAATGATCTTCTCCTGACTGCTGCCTGGGTTCATAACTTCTTGTGAGCAGCAGGTCTAAGGAGGCCCAGATCAAGGTTATAGCCCTGTAACCAGAAGATGAGCCAAGACACCCAATGGTCATGACTAGAATTGCTCTACCCTTAGTATCACTTCTGATTCATTAGTGTGAGACAAAGTTCTGAATTAGGGACCCAGAGTGCTAAATGGAAATAATTTAAAAATTGATAGGCAAGGAAGGATGAGGAGAGGGAGAAAGGAAGAGAGAGAGAAAGTGTGAGCGCACACACAAGAGAGAATAAACTATACATTTTCACTTAAAATAAACCTATAAACCAAAATACATTTATTACTAAAAAAGATAGCCAATAAAATCAACAATTGGAACAAGAATTCAGTCCAAATGAATCCTTTATAGAATAATCTGACAAAACCTTAAACATAAATATATTGGGGACGTTAAAAAGTATAAATTGGGGCACAACTTCCCTTTAAAACATCATAAGTTTGTAAAACAAAGTAGGTAGAAATGAAACTGAACACGTGGGTATCTAAAAGAACCAATTCAAAATCTGGAGATCAAAATATAATCATTTGTGGAAGGAATGGATCACTTGTACATTAAATAGCATAGAGGAACCTCAAAAATATTATGCTAAATGAAAGAAGCCAGATGCAAAAGGTCATATATTGTATGACTCCATCTATATAAAATGTCCAAAAAAGGCAAATATATTGTGATACAAAGTAGGTTAGCAGTTGCCTGGGACTGAGAGTGGGAACAAGGACTGACTACAAATTAGCATAAAATGATCTTTTGGGGGTGATTGAAGTGTTCTAAAACAGGATTGTGGAGAAGGAGCCATAACTCTATAAATTTACTAAAAACATTCACATTGTATGCTTTACATGGGCAAATTATATGGCATGTAAATTAAATCTCAATGAAGCTGTTAAAAATTATATCATTGCTGGAATAAAAAAGTGTTATAGTTAAGGATATTCTCTAAACTGGACCCAGTTAAAAATTAGGAATTGAGGACACTACTGGGGAACTAAGTATGCCATGCAGAGACACAATGCGATTAAGCATAAAAGACATAGAGGATGCAAGTTAAAACCACAGTGAGATTCTATCTCACACCAGTTAGAACAGCTATTACTAAAAAGTAAAAAAGCAAGAGATGGCAAGGTTGCGGAGCAAAGGGAATGCTCATACTCGTTTGGCAGGAATGTCAGCTATTTCAGCCCCCATGGAAAGCAGTTTGGAGATTTCTTAAAGAACTGAAAACAGATTTACCATTTGAGCAAGCAATCCCACTACTGGATATATACCCTAAGGAGCATAAATCATTCTACAAAAAAGACACCTGCATTTGTATGTTTATCACGGCACTATTCACGAAAGCAAAAACATGAAACCCAGTTGCCCATCAATAGTGTACTAGATAAAGAAAATGTGGTACATATACATCATGGAATACTATACAGCCATAAAAAATTTATTCCTTTGCGGCAGCATGGATGTAGTTGGAGATCATCATTCTAAGTGAATTAACACAGAAACAGAAAACTGAATACCATATGTCTTCCTTATCAGTGGGAGCTAAACAGTGAATACACATGACGCACACAGACATAAGGATGGGAACAACAGACACTGGTGACTCCTAAAGGGGGAAGGTTGGGGTAAGAATTGAAAAACCACCCATTGGGTAGTTTTATTGAGTCCTGGGTGACGGACTCAATACAAGTCCAAACTCCACCACCATGCAATGTACTCATGAACAAACCTGCATATGTACCCCTTGAATCTAAAATATAAATATTTTAAAATACATGGACGTGGAGGCCAGACACGGTGGCTCGTGCCTGTAATCCCAGCACTTTGGGAGGCCGAGGCGAGAGGATTGACTGAGCCCAAGAATTCTAGACCAGCCTTGAATGGTGAGGGCTCCTCTCTACAATAAATATTAAAAAATCAGTCAGGCACAATGGCATGTGTCTGTAGTCCCAGCTACTTGGATGGCTGAAGCGGAAAGATCACCCAGCAGGTGGAGGTTGTGGTAGCCATGGTTGTGCCACTGCACTCCAGCCTGGGCGACAAGTGAGACTCCAACTCAAAACAAAACAAAACGAAAACATGGAGGTAGATTTTGAGGCTCCAACAAGTGTCTAATAAAAGTTCCAGAAAAAAAAATAATGGAATTTGGTTAGAGAAGCAATATTTGAAGTGAAGACTGCTAAAATGTTCTAAAAAGCTGAAGACCTTAATTTATTTAAGAAATAGTCATTGGCTGCCTGTTTTGTGCCAGGAACTGAGAACTCAACAGTGAACAAAATAAAATCCCTGCTCTCACTCAAATTAGATGCATTTTCAGTGCTAACAAGGATAAATAAAAATACCAAGCTACGGCATAATAAAAATGGGGGTAAAGACAGATTCTTAACATTTCCCAGAGATAAATGAATTATTATCTACAGAGTAATGACAGATCAATAGCAGATTAAATGCTGACAACAGTGGAAATTAGAAAATAGTAATGATAGTTTTGATGAGAAATAGCCACCTGCACAGAATTTTTTACCCAAACTATGATTCATTAATGAGGGGGGAAAACATGGGTTCGGATATACAAAAAAAAAAAAAAAAAGACAGCGAGAGAGAGAACTTATCATCCACAGAATTTCATTAAAAGAACTATTAAGGGTGTACTTTATTTTATTTTATTTTATTTTATTTTGAGGTGGAGTCTTACTCCGTCGCCCAGGCTGGAGTGCAAGTGGCACACTCATGGCCACCCCAGAGTCGACCTGCTGGGCTCCAGTGATCCCTCTGCCTCAGCCTTCCGAGTAGCCGGAACTACAGGTGCGCGCTACCACACCTGGTTAATTTTTGATATATTGTAGAGACGATATCAGGCAATCCACTCACCTCAGCCTCCAAAAAAGTACTGGGATTATATAGGCTGAGCCATCAAGCCCAGCCTTAAAGATGTACTCTAGCAAGGGGTAAAAATAAACAGAGGAAAGAAGTGATATAAGAAAATCAATAAGATGTCAGTGAATTTATTTAGTTTTCGTTTGAAAAAACTAATTTCTGTGTCTTTTCAAATAGAGTTAAAACTATACTTCTGAATAACAGGAAGAAGATGGATCTGGTATTTAAGTGTTATTAAGCATTCTAGGAATTTGTGTTTGGAGCAAAAGAAATAAACAACAGAACAAATAGGCAACCTACAGAATGGAAGAAGATATTTACAATCTATACATCTAATATCCAGATCTAAAAAAAATTCAAACAAATCAAGAAAAAAGCAAATAATTCAATTAAAAAGTGCAAATGGCATAAACAAATATCTCTCAAAAGAAGATCGAGGCCAGGCTCGGGGGCTCAGTCTATAATCCCAGCACTTTGGGAGGCCGAGGCGAATGGATTGCCTGAGCCCACGGGTTCGAGACCAGCCCGGGCAACTTGGCAAGACCGCGTCTCTACAATAAATAAGTAAAAAAATTTAGCTGAGTGTGGTAGCACACGCCTGTAGTTCCAGCTACTTGGAAGGCTGAGGCAGAGGGATCACCGGAGTCCAGCAGGTCGACGCTGGGGTGGCCGTGAGTGTGCCACTTGCACTCCAGCCTGGGCGACGGAGTGAGACTCCACCTCAAAAAAAAAAAAAAGGATCTACAAATGGCCAATAAACATGAAAAATGTTCACTAATTGTCAGAGAAATGCAAATCAAAACCACAATGAGATACCACCTTACACCAGTGAGGATGGCGGTTATTAAAGATATCAAAAGAACAATAGATGCTGGTGCTGAAGTGAAGAAAAGGAAACATTTATACGCTGTTGGTGGGAATGTAATTTAGTACAACCTCTGTGGAAATCGGTATGGAGATTACTCAAAAAACTAAAAGCAGATAGATCTACTATTTAACCCAGCAATCCCACTACTAGGTATCTACCCAAAAGAACAGATGTTGTTATATAAAAAAGACTCCTGCACCCGCATGTTCATCGCAGCACAATTCACAATCTCAAAGATGTGGAATCAACCTAAATGCCCATCAACTGAGCAGCGGATAATGAAAATGTGGTATATAAACACACATTCAAAAAGAATGAAATAATGTCTTTTGCAGCAACTTGGATGAAATCGGTGAACATCATCCTAATTGAACTACTCAGGAACAGAAAATCAGACACTTCATGTTCTCACTTACAAATGGAAGTTAAACTAAGGATCTGCAAAGACATAAAGAATGGGAGCCGGGCTCGGTGGCTCAGCCTGTAATCCCGCGCCTTTGGGAGACTGAGGTGAGTGGATTGCCTGAGCCCGCGGGTTCGAGACCCGCCTGGGCAAGCAAGACCTCATCTCTACAATAAATCAAAAAATTAGCCAGGTGTGGTAGTGCGCGCCTGTAGTTCCAGCTACTTGGAAGGCTGAGGCGGAAGGATCGCCGGAGCCCAGCAGGTCGAGGCTGCAGTGGCCGGGAGCGGCCACTGCACTCCAGTCTGGGCGACAGAGTGAGACTCCAACTCAAAAAAA
>CAUYQG010098388.1:0-32157 GCA_963574415.1 Tarsius wallacei
TAGTTCCAGCTACTTGGAAGGCTGAGGCGGAAGGATCGCCGGAGCCCAGCAGGTCGAGGCTGCGGTGGCCGGGAGCGGCCACTGCACTCCAGTCTGGGCGATCGAGTGGGACTCCAACTCAAAAAAAAAAAAAAAAAAAAAACCGGCATATTTAAATAGATGAAATCCTGGATCCAAAAAAATTGGTATATTTTATGATAAATATTTTTTAAAACAGCTAGCATATTGCCAATAAGATAATGTATTTAAATAAAAGATAATTTATTCATTCTGCAGACATCTATTGAGCACCCATATGGTGCCAAATGCATTTTGTATCCCTAATCCCTGTCCTCTAAGAGTTCAAGGTCTAGTGGGGAGAAAAGGCAGGTAAACAGATGACTATAATGCAAAAATGCCATAAACAACATAAAGAGCAGAGAGAAGAAGCAAGCAACCCTTCTTGGGGAGTCAAGATACTCTTCCAAATGGAGATGACAGTAAATTTGTGTTTTTAAGGATGTTAGGAGTTGCCAGGCATGAAAAGACATTCAAAGAAACGGGGAAATCAAGAGCAAAGCCATGGCCTCATTGAAGACTGTGTTGTAACCAGGTCTGAGTCACGAGACTAAGGCACAGCATGTGAATGAACAGGGGCGGACAATGGAGTGGCTGAGAATGTGCCCGAAAAAGACTGGCAGTCCAGCTCAGAGTGCTTTCTGACCAGATCTAGGCTCCGGCATCCCTCTGACTTTCAAAGTAGAAAAGTTGGAACTTGATTCTTGCACTTCACTCTGGCAACGAAGTAGGATCTGGAAGAGCTGGTCAGTGATGTTGGAATGCAGTCAGAGTTTGAAGAAGGCAATTAGCTATTTCTACCTGAAGATGCCATGATTTCTCTCCCTGATGCTATATGAGCAGGTATGGGGAAGAACAACTGAGCAGGACACACACCTCTCATGTAAAAGCAGAAGGAGGATTACAGAAAATAGAAATAGTACCTCAGAAGACTTAAAGGTTCACTGACACTCAGATTTGAACAATAAATTACCTGATTCTGTAGCCTTCATTTGAAGTAAAGTCTTTAGGATTACCTCAAAACTAAGAGACAGGGTGGTAATCAGATCCATAATCAGCCTTTTCCATGAGGAAAAGTCTTTCCAGAGACAACTGTAGAGAGTAATCCTTAGCCATGTTGTCATCTAATATCATAAGTAGGGAGTGTTTTAGGTATCCACGGCATCCTCTCACTGAGATCTACCTCCATTTATAATTTGTGCTGAAGAAGAAGACCTATGGGCATAGGTTTCTATCAGTTGACCCTACCTTCTTCAGCAATAGCTGACCCAAAGTCAACAAATCCGTTGCCTAACTACCAACCAGATCCTCCCTTTCTGAGGATACATAGAGACAGTGGTCAGAGGTCAGATGGTTATGAGTACTAAGTTATAAGGTTGTTTAGACTAAGAATTGGTAGTCACTAATTGGCGGGCAGTAAGAAAGAAAGAAAGCTAAGAGAAAAAGATGACAGAAAGAACTGTCTTGCAGCACTTAGCTACAGAGAGGGAAAATTCCAAGTTCTGGCAGCTTTCCAGTTTCAAAAAACCAAAGCTGTAAAGCTGACCCTTGAAAAACATGGGTGTGAACTGTACAGGTACGCTTATACATAGATTTTCCTCCGCCTCTGCTACACCTGAGACAGAAAGACCAACCCCTTCCCTTTCTCCCCAGCCTACTCAACATGAAGATGATGAAGATGAACCTTTGTGATGGTCCACTTCCACTTAATGAACAGTAACTTTATTTTATCTTCTGTGTTCTTTTCTTTTCTTTCTTTCTTTACTTTTTTTTCCCTGGATTCTCACCCATGCTGGAGTACAGTGGCATGATGATCACGGCTCACTGCAGCCCCGACCTCCTGGGCTGATGTGATCCTTATGCCTCAGCCTCCTGAGAAACTAGGAATACAAATTCATGCCACCATGCCTGACTTATTTACTTTTATTTTTATTTTTGTAGGGATGAGGTCTTGCTATGTTACCCAAATTAGCCTCAAACTCCTGGGCTCAAGCATTCTTCCACCTCAGTCTCCCAATGTGCTGGGATGATAGGCATGAGCCACTGCACCTGACCAGCCTTATGATGATCTTAATAGCATTTTCTCTAGATTACTTTATTGTAAAAATAAAACATATAATACCATGCAACATACAAAATATGTGTTAGTCAACTGTATATGTTATTTGTAAGTAGTTACGTTTTGGAGGGATCAAAAATTATATGTGAATTTTTGACTGTGCACAGAACTGGCACTTCCTAACTCCCAAGGTGTTCAAGGGTCAGTTGTATTTTCTATGCTTGGGTTCTATCCTTTCACTTTCTCACTGTTTTCTAAAACCAGTCAAAATTAGTTTATGTTCCCTGCAGCTGACTATTCTTGACTAGGGTATTGATTATGCTAGTTCCCACCTTTCCTGTAACTATAGGCTACAAATTTTAGAATCTGGTTGTCATATTTCTTATTGGAAAACATGATGGATTTCTGTATTTGATTCTAAAATTTCTGAACTCTATAATAGTTTATTTTTAGATTCTATGGACCTTTTAAGTAGTCAGTAACCATAGATCTCAAGCCTCAATACCCATATACCTTGTCTTAAGATAGGCTAGGACAGGATAGGCTATGGTAGCAAAACTACAAATCCAAATACTTAGCACAATAAAAGTGGGAGTTGTTTTACATTTTAATTTTAGATTCAGGGGGTACACATGGATGTTTGTTACATGGATACATTGTGTAGTGGTGGTGATTAGGTCTTAGGTGGCCCTTTCCCCTGATAGTGAACCTTGTGCCCCATAGGTAGTTTCTGAACCCTAGTCCTGTACCTCTCTCCCCTTATCAGTGTCCCCAGTGTCAATTATTTTCATTCTTGTGACTGTTTAGCTCCCACATATGAGTGAGAATATGTGATGTTTGGTTTTCTGTTTCTGAGACAAATGACTTAGAATGGTGATCTCCAGCTCCATCCATGTTGCTGCAAAAGACATGATTTCGTTCTTCTTTGTGAATGTGTAGTATTCTGTGGTTCTATGGTATATATATATCCACATTTTCATTATCCACTGATCACCTGATGAGCAATTAGTTTGATTCCACATCTTTGCAACTGTGAATTGTGCTGCAACAAACATGCAGGTGCAGGTGTGCTTGTTATATAATGACCTCTGTTCCTTAGGAACCTAGTAGTGGGATTGCTGGATCAAAAGGTAGATCTACTTTTAGTTATTTGAGTAAGCTTCATACAGCTTTCCACAGAGGTTGTACTAATTTACACTCCCACCAACAGTGTATACATGTTCACTTTTTTCCACATCTGTGCCAGCAGCTATTTTTTTTTTATTTTTTAATAATGGCCATTTTGACTGATGTAAAGTGGTATCTCATTGTGGTTTTAATTTGCATTTTCCTGATAATGAGTGATGTTGAGCATTTTTTCATATGTTTGTTGACCATCTGTATATCTTCTTTTGAGAGATGTCTGCACACCAATAGCAACCAAGTTGAGAATCAAATCAAGAATTCAGTTCTATTCACATAGCAGGCAAAAAGCTAAAATACTTAGAAATATACTTAACCAAGGAGGTAAAGGATCTCTACAAGAACTACAAAACTCTGATGTAAGAAGTTGCAGAGGACACAAACAAATGGAGAAGAAACCAATGCTTGTGGATTGGAAGATACAACATTGTTAAAATGACCACCTTACCCAAAGTAATCTAAAGATTCAATGTAGTTCCTATCAATGCTATTTTTTACAGAATAAGAAAAAAAATTCTAAAATTCATATGGAACCAAAAAAAAAAAAAAAGGAACCAGAATAGCCAAAGCAACCCTAAGCATAAAGAACAAAGCTGGAGATATCACATTACCTGACTTCAAATTATACTACAAGGCTGTAGTAATCAAAACACCATAGAACTGGTGCAAGAACAGACACATGGACCAATGTAACTGAATAGAGAATCTGGAAATAAGCCCAAATTCCTACAACCAAATGATCTTTGACAAAGTAGACAAAAACATACACTGGGGAAAGGGCACCCTATTCAAAAAAATGGTGCTGGGAAAATTGCATAGCTTCATGCAGAAAAATGAAACTCGATCCCTATCTGTCCTCATATACAAAAATTAGCTCAAGATGAACTAAAGACTTAAATGTCAGACCTGAAGCCCTAAAAATCCTATAAGAAAACCTAGGAAAAACTCCTATGGACATCGACCTAAGCAAAGAATTTGTGACTAAAACCCCAAAAGCAAATGCAACAAAAAATAAATAAATAAGTGGAACTTAATTAAACTAAAAAGCTTCTGCACAACAAAAGAAAGAATCACCAGAGCAAATAGGTGACCAACAGAATGGAAGAAGATATTCACAAACTATACATCTGACAAAGGACTCCATAATCTATAAAGAAGTCAAACAAATCAGCAAGATAAAAGCAAATAACTCCATTAAAAAGTGGGCAAAAGTGGGGAAAGTGAAAGATGTTTTAGCTACCCTTCTCCATCTCCTATCTGTGCCAGATCATGATAAAGAGCGTGCTAGAGAGTTCTGCAAGATGTTTTCAAGGTCCAGACATGAAAGTAGCTTACATCCCTTCTGCTCACATGCTATCTACAGGCATTAGTCACATAACCCCCACTTAGGTGCAGGAAAGCTGGGGAATATGAATGAATAAATAAATAAATGTTTGGTGAACACTAATAATCTCTGCTGTATGGTCTTTTTTTTTTTTTTCTTGTTTTATATTGCGTAGAATTACCAGTGCGATAACGAATGAAAACTGTCAGTCTTTCTTGTTTGTTATGTCAATGCTAAAACTTAATCATTAAGTATGATTTTGCTATATGACTTTAGTAAATACTGTTTATAAAAGGACAATTTTTTTTATTTTCACTTGACTAAAAATGTATCATAAATGGGTGCTGAATTTTACCTATTGAGGATGATCAAGTGTAAGTAAATTTTTCTAAGGGCCAAATCCTATATGGCTTTTGCTATAGACTGAATGGGAGTGCCCACCTCTTTCCAAATTCATATGTTGAAATCCTAACTTCCAATGTGATGTTTAGGAAGTGGGGCCTCTGGTAAGTGATTAGATCATAACAGCAGCGTCCTCTTGAATGGTGTCCTTAAGTTAATCCCAGAGAGCTCTTACACCCTCTTCCACCCATATGTAAAGACACTGTGAGAAGACTTCTGTGACCAGAAAACAGGCCCTCACCAGACATCGAATCTGCTGGCACCTTGGTTTGGACTTCCCAACCTCCAGTACTTTAAGAAATCAATTTCTCTTGTTTATAAGCCACCCATTCTGTAGCATTCTATTACAGCAGTCAAACAGACTAAGACAAATGTTATATTATTCTTAAATACAGTATTGGATACTATTTGCTACTATTATAGTTATAACTTTTCCGTCTAATCTCATAAGTTATTTCAGTCTATAATATACATTTCTTGTTACATTCTTGTCTGGTTTTGATATTACCCTCATGACATATAATGAGACTGGTATCTGGGCCATATTTCCTATTTTCTAGAACACTATGTATGTAGTATCAATTATCTGTTACTCATAGATTTAATTAAAGGCAGTAACAACAAGCTTTGCTGGTAAAACTTCTGCACAACAAAAGAAAGAATCACAAGAGCAAATAGGTGACCAACAGTAGACAAAAACTGTTGTCTACTGTTTAGATACTGCCAGCAGAATGACAACATCTTCAGCATCATGCAGCCTCTGGAAAAGTCTGCTGTACAACTATGAGGGGATGAGTGGAAAAAAAGACACATCATGTCCTAATAGTAACATGAAAATAGTTTTGTTCCCTGTGATTTGGGGCTTTGTGTTGTTTTGTTTTACTTTAAAGCTAATTGATCATTTTCATTTTGTTAATTTTTTTCTAGAGTTGCCCATTTAATCTACATTTTTTACATGTATTATCATTAAAAATTACTCACATTTTCCTATTTTCAAGGATAAACTTATACCACAGGTAACAAATGAGTGTATGTTATTCTAATACACAGACCCTTGGGAAAATGTCATTTTTGGGTCTATAGCACCAATCTCTCTATGCAAATTTTCCATATTACCTAATCATTTTTTCCATCATTGGAAAAAGGTATTATTTTTTTCTGCTCATCTCCAGAGTCAGGATATGTGAAAACACAATAACTTGATCATATTACACTTTCCATAACTAAAAGTAAAAAATCAGACTAATTACTATATATTCAATTTATATTTGTGTAAATAAATGTCTAAAGGCCAAACAGACTAAAGTCAATAACAAGGAAGAATTTTCTATTTATTCCAGTATTCAATATACATTTATTCAACATCTACTTGGTCTTCAGGACAAACATTTACAAGGATGGTGTTTATAAATTTAACTTAAAAGATATGCTTACTTGCTTTTATAAGATAATATGGCTTTTTTCAAAATACCATTGCATATATTGTCTATACAAGTCAGGATGCTATGCATTGAAAATGCCTTATGAATTATTCATTGCTTTACATTCATCCATTTATTCATTCATACATTCTGGAAATATTTGCTGAATATCAAGTGTGTAGGAACATCTCCTAGATGCTTAGGATAATAGTAATAAAAGCTACCACTTATTAAATGCTTACTATGAATGTGTCAAGCATTATTCTTTTTTTTTTTTTTTTTTTTTTTTGAGTTGGAGTCTCACTCTGTCACCCAGATACCCAGATTGGAGTGCAGTGGCCGCTCCCGGCCACTGCAGCCTCGACCTGCTGGGCTCTGGCGATTCTTCCACCTCAGCCTTCCAAGTAGCTGGAACTACAGGTGCACGCTACCATGCCCAGCTAATTTTTGATTTATTGTAGAGATGAGGTCTTGCCAAGTTGCCTGGGCGGGTCTCGAACCCGCAAGCTCAGGCAATCCACCTCAGCCTCCCAAAGCGCTGGGATACAGGCTGAGCCCCCGAGCCCGGCTGTCAAACATTATTTTAAAGGTTAACTCACTAACGTTTATACAATTCAAAAAGATAGGTAATATTGTTATTTCCATTTTACCTATGAGGATGTTGAGGTAAAGAAAGTTAAGACACAGTCCTAATGCAAACTGTTCACTTTATAGTAGGGGACAAACAAATGAACAGATAGATAAAATAGAATATAAGATCCACCAAGTAATATAGGTAGACCTGTGAGTAAATTCAAACACATTCTCTCCCTCCTGTAGCAATGCTTGTGACAAAGAAATCTGGAGCAACTTGTCTTTAAACAAATAATTTGAATTTGAATTGAAAAGAGTACGTAGACATGAGTTGAGAACCTAGAATTCAGTGGCAATTTTGCTACTGATGAATGCTGCATACCGTACAGGTCTTTTGGACCCTGTGGACTTTAGATTCAACAACAAAATGATGTGGTTGGAGTAGAGTGCCAGTCACAATTTTTAGACTACATAGCCCTAATTGAGAGTTTTATTAATAGACTTTATTTATACAAAAATATTTCCTATTTAGCCACCAGTACTATGAATCTATTAAAAGTTGCAAGTATAATAGTCCTTTCTCTACTGCATTTTAAAGTTCAAACAAATCCTTGACTAATCTTTAATTGGAGCCCCCAATTAAAATGGGATACAGTATAATTTAGCAGTATTCAACAGGTAGTCCACAGATTCCTTAGGGTCCCAAAAACTCTCTTAGGTGGTCTGGCAAAACCAAACTATTTTCATGTTACTATTAGGACATGATGTGTCTTTTTTTCCACTCATCCCCTCATAGTTGTACAGCAGAGTTTTCCAGAGGCTGCATGATGCTGAAGATGTTGTCATTCTGCTGGCAAAAAGTATATGTGTGTCCATATTCTTTTTCCTTAAAATGTCTCAACTTTAATTTTTAATGTGATAAATATTGATGTATCTAAGTACAGAAACAAAAGCTCTTTGGTATCATTAATTGTTTTTAAAAAACAGGAGTCTTGAGACCAAAACACTAGAACTACTGATACAGTTGACAAATACATGTGAATTAAACATAAAACAGGAATAAAATCGTAACCCTGCCACTTGCCAGCAGTGTGTAAGTTACTAACTTATCTGAGCCTCAATTTCCTTATGTGTAATAATAACAACCTCATGACTTCACATGAAGATGAAATGAGATAATGCATGCAAAGTAATTTAGACTTGGTCTGACACAGTAGAAGCAAATACTTTTCAGGCAAATAATCTGCCTTAGGAAGGCTAGACAAGAAAATGGTAAACTAATCATTTTTGTTACTTTAGGAAAGGAGAACTGGATGACTGAAGCATGGGGGAAGGCAGAGAACTTTTCACTGTATTCTGTACCATTCACTTAGAACAGTCTATTAAAAGTAATAATTCAATTAATACTTTAAAAAATAAAAAAAGGATCACCCTACCTTTCATAGATACAGGTCTGATAGTATATACTCCACTTCATTTTTTATGAAGCGTTGTTGTCTCAAAGTTATCTGTGCAAAGAGCTAAGCATACAATGGTGGTAGCTCTGGATATAAAGCATTGCTTTGCTGTGGATGCTGCAGCTAACTCAAAGTTAATTGTCTTGAGCCTGAGCATATGCACATCAATTTGCCATACACATATTTTTGGCTAACCTGGTTTCCAAATGCAAAATGAGAAGAAAGTTCTGATTTTTAAAAAGAGTACACCTTCTCTCCTGCATTATCAATCTCTACCTCATTATGGAAGAATTGCCATCAATATACTAATATGCTTCTGGTCTCTCCCCCTTTTTTACATGGACTCCACAGGCCCCTCCCACTACCATTTCCTCTTCCTGTTCCACTTTATAACCAGACTGTTATGTCAATATTTCCTGTTTCTACTTCCACATATCTGGTTCTCTCTTTCCCCACTCCAATCAGGTTTGTGTTCCTATCACTCCACTAAAAAGGCTTATATCAAGACCACTTGCCACCAAATCCAAAGTCTTTCTATGCACATCTTGCTTAACATTTTATTTTATTTATTTATTTATTTATTTTAATGATGTGGGGTACAATTCAGGATACAAGTGGTAATCATACAGGTAAAGTTTGGGACTCCATTCAGTCCCCACTTCGCCTGCTTTGGTACCCTTCTTGATGTTATGTTCTGCCCCTCCTTCCCCTGGCAGTATCCCACTACTGCCAATCCCTTTCTTATAGTATTATGGTAAGTGTTAAGGGTCCACTTATGTGTGAAAACATCTGGTACTCTCAGTCTTTGTTTCTGTAATAGGTCTCTGAGTATTATAGACTCTAAATCCATCCAAATTGCTGTGAAGTCCATATGTTTATCCTTCTTTATGGATGTGTAATATTCCATCGTGTATATGTACCACATTTTTTTTAGCCAGTCCAGTTTTGATGAGCAGCATGGTTGGTTCCATGTTTTTGCTATTATGAATAGTGCTGAGTGCAGGTGTCTTTTTTGTAGAATTTTTTGAGTCCCTCTGGGTATATTCCCAGTAGGGAGATTGTTAGGTCATAGGGAAGCTCAATTTCTAGTTGTTTTAGAAATTGCCACACTGTTTTCCAGAGAGGTTGAACTAGTTTACATTCCCACCAGCAATGCTGAAGCATTCCCTTTTCTCTGCATCCTCGCCAGCATCTGTTGTTGTTTGTTTTATTAATGATGGCTATTCTTACTGGGGTTAGGGAATATCTCAATATGGTTTTGATTTGCATTTCTCTGATGATTAGTGAGGCTGAGCACTTTTCACGTGTCTGTTGGCTGCCCGTATATCTTCTTTAGAGAAGTGTCTGTTCATGTCTTTTGCCCACTTTTTAATGGGGCTGTTTGTTTTTTCCTTTTGGCATGTTTGAGTTCCTTGTAGATCCTGAATGTTAGGCCTTTGTCAGATATACAGTTGGCAAATATTTTATCCCATTCTATGGGCTGTCTCCCCACTCTCTTGATGGTTTATTTTGCTTTGCAGAAGTTTTTTAGTTTAATTATGTCCAACTTGTCCATCTTATCTCTTATGGCATGAACATCTGGGGTTTTGATCAGGAATTGGTTACCTACTCCAATTCCCATAAGGGTGTCTCCTGCGTTTTCTAAGATTCTTATAGTTTGAGGTTTTACGTTTAGATCTTTATCCATTTAGAGTTGGTTTTTCTTTATGGTGATAGGTAGGGGTCCTGTTTCAATCTTCTGCATATGGTCAGTCAGTTTTCCCAGCACCATTTATTGAATAGGTTCTCCTCTCCCCAGTGGTTGTTGTTGGAGGCTTTGTCAATGATGAGTTGGTTGAGAAATTGAGGTTTTGCTTCTGGAATCTCTGTCCTGTTCAATTGTTCTAGATGCCTCTCCTTGTGTCAATACCAGGCTGTTTTGATTATTGTAGGCTTATAGTATCACTTGCCATTGCTAACCACACCTTCTTTTACAGAATACCCTCTTTTATTAGTTTCCATGTGATCACACTTTACTGGTTTGCTTCCTGTTTTGCTGGTCTTATCTCAGCTTCCATTACTGATTCCTTCTCTCCAGCTGGTCAGCCCCATTCTGTATCTACTACTGAGTTTGGTCCTGAGCCCTCCCATCTGCTCAACTTCCACGCTCTTCTTAGACTCCTTATAGACACTCTCTTCTTAGACTCATTCTACACTCTCTTCTTCACTCCATCACCTCTGTTTACATTCTACCCATATTCATTGATAACTCAAACATTTTTTGAGCACAAACTTTATACCAACCACAACTAGAGGCATTTGGGATGTGGAGAGAAAGAAACAGATGCAGGTCCCTGCCCCAGTGAAGCTTACATTATAGGTAGAGAGACAGACAATAAGCAGTAATCATAATTAATAAATATGTCATATGGAATGTTGGAAAGTTCTTTAGAAAAGAAAAAAATAAAGCGAGATAAAGGGAATCAAAAATGAGGGAAGGCAGGAAAGAGAGTGGTTGGATGGCAAATTTAAGAAAGAGTGGCTTATTGAGAAGAAGAGCTGAAGTTACCCATGCAAGATTGGTCATACAGTGGATTGCAGCAGAGGCAACAGCAAATACAGAGGCCTCAAGGCAGGAGCTTTTTTAGTGGATTTGAAGAACTGCAACAAGACCAGTATGGCTGCAGGGTGGTTTGTATGGGGAAAATGGTAGGAGATGGTGTCAGAAAGAAAATAGAAGGGTAGGCTGGAAGAGAATAGGATTTGATTATGAATGAGCTGAGGAGCTACTACAGGATTTTGAGCAGAGGAGTGGCATGATCCGCCTCATGTTTCAAAAGACACTCTGGCTGCTGTTTGGATAGTGGGGATTCAAGGTTAAAAACAGGTCAACTGAGGAGACCATTGCAGTAGTAAAAATGGAAGAGAATGGGTTGAATCTCGATGGTAGTAATAGAGGTAGTAAGAACTGGTAGGATTCTCATGTATCTTGAAGCTAAATAAATCCGAACCCATTTGCTGATAATTATATGTAAATGTGAGAAAAGGAGAGAATGCATCCAAAGTTTTTGGCCTAAAGAGCTGGAAGGATGGAGTTGTCATCAACTGAAAAAAGGGAAAACTGCAGGTGAAACAGTAGGTGTATCAGACACATCTCAATCAGGGAAACTGAAAACTAAATGTTTTTAGACAAGTGATTTCTTTTTTTAAATTTATTTTATTTTTTAAAAAATTTTTATTAGAGATGGAGTCTTGCTATGTTGTCCCAGCTGGACTCAAACTCCTGAACCCAAGTAATCCTCCCACATCAGGTTCTGAAGTAGCTGGGACCATAGGTGTGCTCCACCCAACTAGAGATGGGAGATTTCTTATAGACATTAGATCTTACACAACTGTGGGAAAAGCTAGGAGAGTGAAGACCCAGGGAGGGAGTAAGAGGATAACTATAAGAGTTATAACCCAGCCAGGCTCAGTGGTAGCCTGTAATCCCACGTTTTGGGAGGCTGAAGTGAGTGGACTGCCTGAGCCCGCGGGTTCAAGACCCACCTGGGCAACTTGGCGAGACCTCATCTCTACAATAAATCAAAAAATTAGCTGGGCATGGTAGCGCGCGCCTGTAGTTTCAGCTACTTGGAAGGCTGAGATGGAAGGATCACCGGAGCCCAGCACGTGGAGGCTGCGGTGGCCAGGAGCGGACACTGCACTCAGTCTGGGTGACAGAGTGAGACTCCAACTCCAAAAAAAAAAAAAAAAAAAGAGAGAGTTATAACCCAGCCAATCTAAGAAGTCAAGCATAGTCAGCCACTTTAGTGGTCCTGCTAGGGATGCCTATGGAGAACTCTATAGGAAGCTGTGCTTCTGTGTAACCACCATCTCTGTGGGGTCACAAGCAAACATCGGGAAGTAGACTTGGGACCACAGTTGGTCAAAGAGCAGCTGGAAAAAGGAGCCATATTGGAGCAGAGGAGAATGAGGACAAGCTGGAACCCACTAGCACCTCTATGCCTATTCACCTCCATTTCTAACCTCAGCCAACTTCAAGGAGTAATGGCTGCTGCTTTACTTTCATCCTCCAAATAGCATGCAAATTCTTCTTTAGCCCATAACCACATAGGGAAGGTGTATTTGTTACTTACTGCTGCAAAACAAATTACTACAAACTTAGTGGCTCAAAAACAACATATATTTATTATCTCACAGTTCTCATGGGTCAAGTGTCTAGGTCCCTTGTTCAGGGTCTCATAAAGCTATAACCAGTATGTGCATTGGGCTGTATTCCAGCCTGGAAGCTTTAACAGAGAAATATTTACTTCCAAGCTCATTCAAGTTGTTAGCAGATTTCATTTCCTTGTGAGTATAGGACTGGGGGCTCCAGCTTCCTGTTGGGTGTTGGCCCTTGGGTCCTAAAGACCAGCTAGTTCCCTGCTACAGGCATGGCAGCTTACTTCTTCAAGACTAGCAGGAGAATTTCACTTTCAGTCTGCTAAAACAGTGTTTTCCATATACATGGGTGTGACACCCCAGAACTTTGCCACAGGCTCTGCCTGCTCTCGTGGGGAACAGGAATTCCATGAGGGCATAACTGATTGAGGCATAATTTCACAATATGTCTGCCACAGAAAGGGATTCTGAGATATGGGGTTTTACCCAAACCAATTTGACATAATACAAACTACACAAAAGGGAAAATCAACAGGTCATGTTGACACTCACTAAGTTTAAGATGTGTAAAACATCCAAAGGAAGAGATTAAGAAGACAATGGATGTGAGACTGGATTTGAGGATTGGTATCCAATGACTCTCAAATGTGTCTTCCTAGTTAAGTCTTTACCCATTACTATATATTTATATATTTGTCCACTTGGCATCTCAGACTTAACAATGCCAAAATTATGTCCTCCCTCTTCAAATATGTTATTTCTCAGACTTCTGCATCTCATTGAATGGCACCATCATCTCCCTTTCTGTCAATGCAAAAACCTAAGAGTTCTCTTTGATTCCTCTTTTTCTCACCTTCTACATTCAAGCCATCACAATTCTATTGACTCTACTTTCAAAATATAAATACATCTGCTTAGTTCCATCTCCACCATCACCACCCTAGTCAAGGCCACTGTCACTCCTCCCTGAACTTCCACAAAGGCCTGTATCTCACATTCCCTCTCTTGACCACTGTCATAAATAGATTGTGTCCTCCCTCAAAATTCCTATGAGTATGTTGAAACCCTAAACCCCACTGTGGCTGTATTTGGAGACACGGCCTTTAAGAAAGCAATAAAGCTTAAATGAGGTCATAAGGATGGAACCCTAATCTGATAGGATTAGTGTTCTTATAATAAGAAGAAGAGACACAAGAGATAGCCCTCTCTCTACATGTGCACAAAGAGGAAATGTGATACACAGCAAGAAGGCAGCCATCTATAAACCAGGAAGAGAGGCCTCACTAGAAACCAGCCCTGAAAACACCCTGATCTTGGACTTCTAGCCTCCAGAACTGTGATAAAATAAATTTCTGTGCTTTAAGCAACCCATTCTGTGGTATTTTTTTATGGCGGCCCAAGTAGACTAATACAATAGCCTCCATATAGTCTTCACACAGCAGCCAGAATTATTTCCTTAAAACCTAAAGTAACTAATGTCACTTCCTTTCTTAAAGGTCTTCAATAATTTTCTGTTGAAATTGGAATCAGTCTAACTCGTTACCTTGACCCACAAGATTTACACCATCTGACTGCTGTCCATCACTTTGACCTCACCAGGGCCATTTTTCTCTCTCTCACAGTACTCTGTCACCTTAGCATCTTTCTGTCAACAAAGAAAACAAATTTGTTCCCATCTTACAGTGTCTCTTCTTGCTCTTCTTTTGGCCTAAAAGTTTCTTTCCTGACCTTCACACAACTGAGTTCTTTCCTGTATTCTTACCTAAAAGTAATGTCCTCAAGGTCCTCCCTTACCTCTTGTTAAATCAAGGATCTCCCTCTTCCCCACCTAGTATGTCCTACATAATTGACACTATTTCTAAGCCTCTCCCCCAACCACCTTCTCTCTACCCCCTTTACCTCCCACCACTTATGTATAGTGCCCATTTTTCCTCAGTATGATGTAAAACTCAGGAGAGTCGTGCCCTCACCTCCCTTGCTTTCTGCTGTATCCTCAGAGCTTAGGAGAGTGCCTAGTATACAGTAAGTCCTCAAAACTTATGTGCTTAATCAAAAACTGAATACATACAAACTGTGGCTGGAATAAATTTTTTACATGTACAGTTTTGATAGTATTTCTATAGAATAGACTATCAGAGTGAAATTGCTGGGTCACAGCATATGCACATTTTTAATTTTGATAGATCCAAAGTACTGTTAAATATTTAGTGTGACTGATTTGCCACTTTAAAATTTAATTATCAAAAATTTAATTTTTTTTCCCTTTTCTCCTTTGAAAAATGAGCCATTCCAAACCCATTTTTCCCCCAATGTTTTTATGGTAACTGAGTCATCATCGTTCATTTTATAAGAGCTCTAGCTTTTGCCTTCTAGATTAAATTGATACAGCCAATTTGTCTATAAAGGAAACGTCTGTGAATTGAATCTTCTTTTTGAATTGCCCCCTTTCGTTACAAAATGAGTGATGTATTCCAAAGAGAAAAAAAAAAAAACAACCTCCCTTTTTCACATATTCTTCTCTTCTGAGTGTAGACATTTGTTCCAGTAAAAGCATTAGAGTGCACAAAGTATTAACACATGAATCTTCCAAGCTGAACATTTTTATTTTAAATTTGCAATTGTTACAACAATTGGCCCCTGACTAACATTAGGCTATAGCAGTAACTAGAACCCAGAGCTAAAAATGCTTTAACACTTGTGTACATTTGAGTTAAACTCATCGTTTTCCAGGTCATCAATGGCATCCCTAACCTTTTCCACCTGGCTCATAACTGTTTGATACGTACAAGGGACTGAGGCAAGGGTGTGGATGAATGGCTCCACTCAAACATGTCCCCATTATCAGGAACAAAACAGTTCAGGTATCTGTGGTTCTGATAGTAAGTCAGGACAGAAAATAGTATAATTGGTTTCAATTCCATTCAGTTGTTACAATTCCCACCTCAATTACAATAAAAAGAAAAACACTTGTGTCTAAAGAATAATTACAAATTTTGAAATGAGTGAACATTCAATAAAGAATTTAAGAAATCGTATTCCTAAGAAAATACTCTCCTATTACCTTGTGCAAATGGCAATCTATATTTATTGACTGAATAATAATTAAATGAATAAATTAGTTAATTCTTGGCAGATTTATTATTTCATTAGTCACTGACCATGATCTACACCACAATAGGGCAAAATTTAAAAGTTCCTCCATTATTCCTTCAAATTGCATTGTAGAACTTTTCACACATAATTAGTTCTTGAAATTTTACCTAATGCCACTTATTGTTTTCTAACAAATGCAGTTCAAGTGCTTTAGAGTTACATTCATAGCCTTCTCTAATCCCTTTCCAGTCTCAATCCCCACTATTCCCCTACAACCACATTTCAGCTACACTGAATTACCATCTCTTTTCCAAATGTAGCCTGACCTTTCTTCTTTCTTTCACTCTTTCATCTATTTTATTGTTGTTGTGGTTGTTGGGGTCTCACTCTGTTGTCCAGGCTGGTGTGCAGTAGCATAATCACAGGTCACTGTAGTTTTGACCTCCTGGGCTCCCGGCGATCCTTCTGCCTTAGCTTCCTGAGAAGCTGGAACTACAGGTGCACACCACCAATGTGGCTAATTCTTGTCAATTTTTGATAGAGACATGGTCTCAATATGCTGCCCAAACTGGCCTCTAACTCCTGAGCTCAAACAATACTCCCACCTCAATCTCCCAGAGTACTGAAATTGCGGATGAGAGCCACCACACCTGGCCCCAATCATCTATTTATATCTACTCAAATCTTATATCTTTCCTGTCCTGGATCAATTGCCACTTCTCAATTAAGTCTTCCCCAAGTCCTTACCTCCTCCCTTGGAATTATAAGTATACCCTCAGTATTTTCCTGCCACTCAGTTATAGTACCACCAAGCTCTGAATTCTGTGTGTCTATATATATTATTGTTTTGCTCCCTTAGATTATAAGCTCCTCAGAGTCAAGAGCCTGGGTTATCCATCTTGTATCCCCTGTTACAACTTTGCAGTCTTTTATATACAGACGCTCAAAAATGTGTAAAGAATCGAACAAGCTGCTGAGTCACAGTGCTAAATGTTTACACTGACAATTTTGGCAGCTGTGTCATACAACTTAGTGATGCCACCGAGTACATACACCCATAAAACAATAGACTGTGTACCTAAAGATTGTTTTGTTCTACTGTTCTTGTATTGTGAGTGGATCTTTGATTCCAGTGCTACTCTGCATATACGTGTGTACCATCCATACATGTCTTCTTTGTCCCACCAGCTTCGAGATACGTAGGCAGAAATGGCACTGATATGCAATCAGTGAAAATTTTTTTAACAATGTTAATGTTTTGCAGACCTGGGAATCTCATCCATAATTAACCATGGATAAGTACTCGAGTTTAATATTTGACTAACAGTGGTAAAAATATAATTTCCGTGTTAAGACTTATTTGATTTTTCGCAAAATAAAACATGTTGATCCACATTTGGGAAACTTAAATGTTAACTGTATAAATGGAAAAGGAAAATGACCCTACAGAATCCATGCCACAAATTATCTGGCTTTCAGAAATATTTTTTTAAATGTGTTAATTGGACAATATTCCAATGTGTTTAAGTCATCCAAATGGACTGGATGTGCTCTATCCAAAGTCATGGCTTTTAGGTAACTGTAAATGAGAATTTGAACTCCTTCTCATGTTTTATTTGTAATCTAAACCAGAAACTCTGGCTCTTGTCTATTATCATTTCTTTATTTTATTATTAGGGCAAGATAAAATATAATTTATGATAAAGTGTCTGAGTGGTTCAACTTAAGAATACAGAAGTGGATATACTTAAATCTCAATTTTTCTGAAGTTCTCTTTGTATGAAGTGGCAAACTTTCATGTGACTTACTCTCTGGATCTTGGCATTCATTATAACTGAGGAGGCAAAGGAACTCTGGCATCTGGTCAGAATTTATAAGCCAAACCTCATCCATTTTAGGATGAGGAAGAATAGTAAATAAAAGGTAAAGGCAGAAGAAATCCCATGGGTTTGAAATGAAGTTGATGGCGACCAGGCAGATTAACCCTTTCCAAAGTGTAATAAGCACACATAATACTCTGTCGATGAACACAGCAGTGCCTATACATGACTGTTTTGGTTTGGAGCAGGGTAAAAAGATTCCTAAGGGCTAAGGTGAGTGGGTTTAGTGAAAATGCACCACAAAGACCAGAGGGAAAGCTCTGGAAACTGCTGGATCATCAGATCAATAGACTCAAAGATGACTAAGTTAGGAAGCTTTATGCAGTTTAAACATTTGTGCAAGGAGTATCCCCATGCAGCTTTTTATTGACAGCTACAGATCAATGGTAATTTTTGATCATTTTCAACCTACATAAACCTATTGACCCCATGGCCACCTTTGGGGCACTTCAAGTCGTCAAAAATAATCAGAGAAGATGGTGTAAAATTGTCAGACTGCTGAAGACTCCAAGTAGCTTCATGTGTCCCCAGGAGCAGAGTTGAGAGGTTAAAATGTAGTTCAAATTGCCAGCAGAACCTCAACTGGCAGACTGTTCCAGAGTCTTGTCTTTATGTCTCATAAAATGATGCACTGATTTGTACCCAGTCTCTGACCTTCATGCATGTAAGTTAAAGGAAAAAAGAAAGGCTAAATCTCATTGAAAATATTAGATTGTAGAGAATGGATTATTCCTAGCAAAATATTTCTTCCTGTTTGCCTTTGTTGAGTCATTCTCTTCATCTGATGCCTAACAAAAGTAGCTAACATGCTCTTAGAATGAAAAAAATCTGAGTATGATACAGAACATGGATATGCAATGGACAAAGACAAAGGGGAAGCAAGTTGGTAGCCCAGAAGTCAAATAAAATACAGCCCAAAAAACATCGGTAGGTAGAATGAAAGGAAAGAGTTAAATAATGGCAATGATGAGAAAGGAGGATTACTGAATTAAGATAATCTCCGTAGAAGAAAAGGAATGAGGGAAGAAAGGAAGGCTGCAACAGAGGAGAGAGGAAGGAAGGGAAGGAAGAAACGTAAGGCAAAAGAGTGAAAGGAAGAAAAGTGGTTTCCAATTATGACTTTTCCTACTCATTGAGAAGAATGCTATATCTTCAAATGAGGGAACCAAATCTAAAACATTTAAGATACACAGTGCTCAAGCACATATTCTGAATTTAAAGAAACCACCAAGAAACTGAATAAATAAAATGCAACCCAATTCACACAACTAACTGCATCCAAGTTTTGCTGCAGAATTCAGAGAGTGTTGGAAATTCACTCAGGAGAGAATAATATAAATTATTTCCTAAAATGTCAAAGAATAAATTGGTAAGAGTTGCTTTGCTGTTTTTAAAATTTTCTTTGTTTTTCTAATATGGCTTTTACTAAGCATTGACAAAAGTATGGCTATTAATGAGATCTATTTAAGAAATATATGTGTGTGTGATTTTTTTTTTTTGGTAGCTCTTCAGAAATAACAACTGTGTAGTATGAGAACTTGTCCTCAGTGTAATTTCATAATATAGAATTTCTCCTTTGCATCCCAATAAGTGATTATTTCTATTTTTTAAAGATAAATATAAACCAAATTAAGCAAAATAACTGTATCCCTGAGGAGTGTACCTCTAAATGTTTTCTGTGCCAGGCATGCATGAACTCCAACTTGAGACCAGCAGGCCGTATTTCTATATTAGATGGTGAAGGTTTTGAGACCAGGGCATTTTGACTACTTCTGCTTTCAAGGATCTGAGCCACAAATATTTATTAAAAGAATCTATAATGAAATCAGTTTTGTTATTTTTTTAATGGTTGCCTGGAGTGTGCTGGATGATTGAATGCCAGTTGTTAATCATTAAGTCTCATGTTACCAAAAATGTTTGATAGTATTGCCATCTAGGGGCTGAATAGAATTCTCAGCTCTGAAATAAACTATAATTGAGCAGGTGCTGCTATTGACAATATACATATGTTTTTGCTTTATAGCCCTCATGCTTTTCATGTTTCTTATGACAATAGCTTATAAAAAAAAGTCCCCCAACAGCCTACCTTTTTTAGATATAATCTGTTAGAGGTGATTACTATTTGCTTTTGAGCTTATGCTTTTTTGGCGTCTATTACTGAATATTCTGAACAAAGAATTATTCTTTTTTGCATTATTAATCTTTCCCATGTTTGCCCTATTTCCACAGAAAAGGAATCATTTATCAGAAAAGAATGTTTGTAATCGGGACTTGTAGCATCTTCAGATTTAATATTCATTATGGTCATTCTAGTTCGGTGCTATATTTATCTAAAAGACCAATCCAATGTTGTGGAGAAATAAGTTTTTAAATATTTATGACCTAACTTTTAATATTTTAAAAAAGAGAAATTAGTATTTCTGTAAAATTTGTTTCAGAGTCTGGTCGCTTAGCAAATGTTTAAATATTAAAAGATTTCAAGGGGTTAGCATGTAATATCGTAATGGGACTTATTGAAATAGGAAAATTGACTTTACAAGTTTTGATACGTAAAGAAAAGTATATTTTCTCTGCCTTCGTTTAACACATAATAAGAAACATTAACACAGTTAGAATGTATAGCCAAGAACGCAAGAGAATAGCACCAAAAATTATTTCTATACTGTTTTGATTTTGTCTAACCAGTTTGTTTGGAAAAGTATTCAGTTTTATTTTGTCACTTTGTTTAGATTTTATCCAAAATGATATTTGGATATCCCCAAATTAAAGATAATTTCCTTATACATAATTTTGTCTGAGTTCCTGGGTACCTACTCTCAGACATAACCTTCATTACCCCAACTCACATTCCTCTTTGTTTGCCCACCAAAAAAAGAAGACAATTGAAGGCTATCACATTTAAACGTGATAAACTAAAGCTGATTTCACACATCAACAGATGTAAATATCCTACTATCTCAGTCAAAACTTTCTCATGGTTATTCATGTCTGATGTGTGTAGTACACAATAGGAATTGCCAGTTTGTGTGTGTGTGTGTGTGTGTGTGTGTGTGTGTGTGTGTGTGTGTTTGCCTATACACACATTGGTATCCCACTTGCAGACATACCTCCCACTTTAAACGGACATTTATTCAGTCCAGATGTGAAAAGAGCCCCCCATGGCCTTTCAAAACATTAGGATTCTAAGCTCCAGTTTAGTTACACCAAATATGTTCAATGTTGCTCTCCAAACAGAAAAAAACATGAAAGCTAATTGCGCTCTCCTTATTTTGCTCTCTCTTTTTATTTGTCTTAAATCAACAAAGACCAACTTCTCAAAGCCTAGGTAACAATTATTTTTGGTAGGTTTCATAGAAAACTATGAGTTATGGTGTTCAAGTTATGGTGCCTGAACAAATGAAAATTACTTTTCTATTTATACTAACAGTAGACTTCTCTAAGAGTGTTTGTACATTTATAGTTCAATGACTTGTTGCTGTTTTCTTTTTTTATTGAATTTGTAAGATACAAATGTACACCAAGAGAATGAGAGAGGAAGATTGGAATGACTGATAGAGTCTTATGTATAAACAGTATGGGGGATTAGAGATTTAAGGTTGTTCAAGTTAAATCTTAAAACCTTCAAGATTCACACGCCTGTAATTCCAGCTACTTGGAAGGCTGAGGCGGAAGGGATCACCAGAGCCCAGTAGGTCGATGCTGGTCGACGCTGGGTTGGCCGTGAGTGTAACGCTGCACTCCAGCCTGGACACAGAGTGAGGCTCCAACTCAAAAAAAAACCTTCAAGATTGACATGGTGGACAATTATCCCAGTCTCTGACACGCAACTTGGTGTCAGTGATACTCATTATGAGCTGGAGGCAACACTAATCTGAGGCATCATAGTTGTTGGTGGTTTTTTTGTTGTTGTGGTTTAGATATCACACTCTTTGGGTGGAAGCTCTGAAAAGGCAAAGATCCTATTTGATGCCCTTTCTGAGTGTCTAAAGTCATACATTAGGTAATGTATTCAAAGTGTCAACAAGAACAAGAAAAAACACATTGCTTTCTTTTTTTCCCCCACCTAAGCAGTAACTGCTAGTGTTATTTTTAAAATAGGCTGTCATTTTTATTTTTTAATTTTTTAAACTTTTAAATTTTTTTATTTTAAAGATGTGGGGTAACATTATTTTCTTAATGATAATTCAAAACTCTGCTATAGTGTTTGTGCTGCTGTGGCTGATGTGCTTTGGCCATAGAGTTCAGAGAGTGACCTTCCAACAATATTGTCT
This sequence comes from Tarsius wallacei, assembly GCA_963574415.1. Taxonomy (NCBI): domain Eukaryota; kingdom Metazoa; phylum Chordata; class Mammalia; order Primates; family Tarsiidae; genus Tarsius; species Tarsius wallacei. The sequence goes on from CAUYQG010098388.1 coordinate 21,860, forward strand.
AAAAGAAATGTAACCTGTCAACTTTCTTACAGGGAATGAGTCATCAAGCCCACCTGTTTGGGTTAGAACCATTCACAACATATCACATTGGCATTGTGGCCGCAAACCATGCAGGAGAAGTTTCAAGCCCATGGACTCTGATTCAAACCTCAGAATCTTCCCCAAGTGGACTAAGCAACTTTACAGTAGAACAGAAAGAGAATGGCCGGGCATTGCTACTACGGTGGTCAGAGCCTGTGAGAACCAATGGTGTTATTAAGGTAAAGTCTACCCTGCATATGAAATTATGTTTGGTGTTCTCCAGATAAATAGATGAGCCCTGACATGCCATCAGGTCACTGTGGGAAAACTCCCTTCACAGCCTGTTTAATTCTCCTTGATGGTTCCTCCAGGCTTTTATTCATAGATCAGAGAAAACAAGCTCATATGTGTGATGCTTCCTATGAACCCAACACTGGGCTAAATGTTCTTCATGGATTATCTCATTAAATCTTAACATCAACCCTACTAGGTGGGTACCACTAAACCTCATGAGGCATAGAAAGGCTAAAGAACTACCCAAGCCCACATTGTAAATGATAGAGTTGGCATTTGAAGCCAGAGATTCACATTAGAACTGAACTCTAAGTGATTGTGTTCATACCACCTCCTGAATTATCCTACCCAGTTATTTGCCTAAACTTTACCTAATTTGCACTTTGAACTGAGCTCACCAAATAAGTCACATGTCTGCTAACTTCCTGACTTCTGTATGAAGCCAAGAGAAACAATCTTATGAATGTCACACATATATCCCAAGTATTATCAACCTGTGAGTACAGAGGAGGTTGCATTTCCATTAATAGCCTGCATTTTGATACTTTGAACTCTCACTCAACAAAAACCAGACTTCATCTTCTTCTCTAATGTTCCTCCCCAAGGGTGGTAGCAACACACCTATCAGTCTATGCTACTCACTACCTCTACCTCCAGTCCTTCCTGGTCCTGGTCCACCCCTTAAGGCCCTCACCAGTTACCTTCCTCAGGCTGGAACTACAGAATCCACAACTGTTATAGACACTTTGCCCTCTCCTTTACCACTCCTTCTCTAGGTGGCAAAGACTCCCACAATGAATTCCACACAGAGCAGTTAAGACTAAGCTGTTCCTTTTAGTACAGCTCCCCTGAAAACCCTAAGAAAGGAATGACAGCAGGAAGCTATGTTCAGCAATAACTGAGAACTGTAACTAGAGCTCACAGGTCCAGGTCCATCCTGTGGGCCTCTCGGTGGGCTGCCTCTCTGCCTGGCTCCAGGCCTGCTGCAAGTAGCAGTAGCAAGCCACTTCCCACCAGCCTGCCTACATGTGGACAGAAGTCAGGCGTCCACCATCCTGCAGCAAGAGACTTGAGCCTTAGGATCCATGACCTTAAAATCCAAATCAAGCCTGCAAGCCCCCTTCAGAGAAGATAACTTCTCTCCTCACATCCATCAAAGCACTCCTCGTTGTGTTAGTTTCCCGTCCCAGCATCTGCTTCTTCATAGCATGATTGACAATAGGAATATTGACTCCTTGTACTTTCATTTACTCTTCACCAAATATTTATTAAGCTTCTACTAAGTGCCATGCACTTATTCAAGAATGAACAAAACAGGCAAGGTCCCTGCTGTTGCAGACCTTACGTGTGTGTATATGTGGATGAATACGTGTGTGGGAGTACATAAATGGTGGTGGGGGGGAACAGAGAGGCAAAAAATAAGCTAGTAAATGAATAAGCAAGGGAATTTCAGAGAGCAATGAATGCTATAAAGAAAATTAAATAGAATAATGTAATTATGCCGGCTCAGGCTATTTTTGAATAGATAATCATTTGAATTGAGTTGACATTTGAGCTGAGTCCTGAATGACAAGACAGAGTTAGTCATGTAAAGATATGGGGGCAAAATGTTTCAGACAAAGTGAACAGCAAATGCAAGGCCTGAAGACAGTAATGAACTTGGTGTATTCAAGGAAAGAGAAGAAAGTTAGTGTGAATGAAGCATTCAGGGGGAAAGAAAGATACCAATAAAAGAAATTGAAAATATTGGTAGGGCACAGATTGTGCCCAACTTTGTGGACTATAATCAAGAGTTTGGAATTTGTTCCAAGTACAGAGAAAAATTACTAAAGGCTTTAAGCAAAGGAATAACATAATCAAATTTATGCTGTGTGGAAGATAGACTATAAGAAGACCAATAGAGTTTGAAAAATATTGTAGAATTTGAGGTAAAACTGATGGCAGCTCAAATTAGAGAAGTGGTGGAGTCATAAAATATGGGTAAGCTGAAGATACACATAATGAGAAGATAGATATGACAAAATTTGTTCATGAGCTGGAAGTGAGACATGAAGGAAAAGGAATTCTTCAGTATGACTTTGGGGTTTGTTCTAGAGCCATTGACTTGAAAGAGAAGGCTGGAAGATGAACAGGTTTGAGAGAGCAAGTAGACAGTTGGAGACACAAGTCTAGAATTTCCGAGAGTTCTTCACTGAGATAAATATTTGGAATCTGTTAGCAGGAAAATGGTATTAAAACCCATGGTGCTGAAGGAGATCTGCTATGGAAAGAATGTAACTACACATGCTAAGAGTTGGGATGAAGCCCCAAAGGTCATGAGGAAGAAGGGGAGACAGCAAAGGAGATAGGAGGGAACTAAGTTAGAAGGAAAAGCAAGTGAGCAGGGTGTCGCAAAGGTGAAGGAAAAATATGCCAAATGCTGCTGAGAGATGAAGTAGAATGAGGGCAGAGCAGCAACCCTGGGTGCAGAAATGAGGAGGTCATTGTGATTTTGACAAGGAGACCTTCAAGCAATAGAAGGGGAAAACTGAATGGGATGGCTGGGTGAGGAAAGAGTAGCCAGTGAGGAAACAAGAACAGCAATTCCTTAAAGAGGTTTAGATGAAAAGATAAGCAGAGAAATGGAGCAGTAGCTGAGGGACTATAGGAATAAGTTTTAATTGAAAATCATTGAAAGATACTAGAGTACATTTAAACACTAATGGAAATAACTGGTAGAAGGAGATAAAATGGTGACACAAGAGATAAACGAGAATAATTGCAGGAGTGAAGTCATTAAGGAGGAGGAGCGGATGGGATTCAGAGCTCAGGTAGCCTTTAATGGGGTCAAAGATACTTCATCCACAGCAATGGGAGAGAAGGCACATGGTGTTAAGTCTGGACTCACAGGGATGTGGTGCTGATATATAACTTGAGAAAATTCTTCTCTCAATGCTTCTGTTTTCTCAACGAAATATATGGTTACGTCAACAATCAACTGTGAAGAAGGATAGAGGGTGTTGGATATTCCTAGGGAAAGGAGAAGATATGAAATAATCACTTTGGAAGATGAGAGAGTAAATATGTCAGGGAATAGAATAGGATTACAAGTTGGTAATCACTTATTTAAAGTTTACGGTAAGAAATTAAAAGTGAGATCAGTCAGCATGTTGGAATGTTTTTCTCTAAGCCCATTTAAGGCTTGTGTTTAGAAGGAGAGCTTAATTTAACACTATATATTTGCCATAATGAATATCAGAGGGATTAAGGGGAGTCATCGAGACTGCAAGCTGATTATGGAATACAGACTCCCTTCAGATGATAAACCACTCTCCTTCCAGGGCTGTGGTCTTGCCCTGAGATGCCAAGAAAATCACACCAAAATACAAGTCCAACATAAATAGATTCCCAAAAGTCTAGCATACAATCTTAAAAACAGCAACAACACTAAACTATATTAACAATCTAGTCCAAATTAAACTTTCCTAGGAACCACCTATGGGAATGTTTTAAACTAGATGTGCCTTCCAAGGGATTCTGATATGAGTCCTGTCCCTCTTGAGAGTCACCATCACAGGGAGTCACCACAGGAGTGTGTCATATCTCTCAGGTGTGTCAAAGCAGGAAAAGTGTGGGGAATCACTGTGCAAAGCTGTCTACATTCAAATTGTTACTTCGTATCTTTCAAAAAAAACACTGAAATAATACAGGAATGAAAACTTGCTCTACATTTGTATAGTATATTGAGAGCCCAGATGGTGTTGCCCAGGACAAAAAAATATTTTGCCCTCAAAGGAGCAATCAATTCTTCCATGGTCTGCAAGAGAAAATGGGGTGTTTTTTCTCATCTCCTAGTCATCAAAGTTTATATATATAAATATATGAGTGTGTACATGTACAAAAGTATAAATATATGCATAAATATATATTTATGTATGTATATTTGTACTTTTGTATACATTTAGGTGTCTGTGTGCCTACATACACACACACACACATACACACACACACACACTTTTAACTCTTGCACCCTGTAAAAATGATTAAGCATTATAATTTCATTTCCCAGCAAATGCCACAGACAATAAACTATGTTGATAGGGCCTACTTACTCTAGTCAGGTTATCAGAAGCACTTAGTATCTACAAAATACAGAAAATAGGAGAAACCCCATGAGCGCTATTTAAGTCAAAGAATCAGTTTCTATAGCCCCTAGCTTTTAGATAGATGCTTACATATTGCCCACACTGGGGGGCGGGGGGGGGTGCAAAGAACTTAAATTAACTGAAAAAGATGACATTCCCCAAATTCATATCAGAATGCTTCCTCTGGATTAGGGTCATCAAGATAAGGAATGGGAGGGTGGTAAAGGTAGTAAAGGCCAAAAAGGGACTAAATAGCTCTACCAAGAAACCATATGCCACAAGTTATCCCCTTTGCTTCTCTTACTTCTACAGACATACAACATCTTCAGTGATGGTGTCCTGGAGTACACTGGTTTGAATCGTCAGTTTCTCTTCCGCCGCCTGGATCCTTTCACTCTCTACATGCTGACCCTGGAGGCCTGCACTAGGGCAGGCTGTGCTCACTCAGCACCCCAGTTTCTGTGGACAGATGAAGCCCCTCCGGACTCTCAGTTGGCTCCTACGATCCAGTCTGTGGAGTCCACCAGCGTTGAGCTGAACTGGTCTGAGCCTGTTAACCCAAATGGAAAAATAATTCGCTATGAAGTGATTCGCAGATGCTTCCAGGGGAAAGCTTGGGGGAATCAGACAATCCAGGTCGATGAGAAAATTGTTTTCACAGAATATAATACTGAAAGGAATACATTTATGTATAATGACACAGGTTTGCAGCCATGGACGCAGTGTGAATATAAAATCAACACTTGGAATTCAGCCGGGCATACCTGCAGCTCTTGGAATGTTGTAAGGACGTTGCAGGCGCCTCCAGAAGATCTCTGTCCACCTGAGGTATCTTATGTATCGATAAATCCTCCAAAACTTCTGATTTCCTGGATGCCACCAGAACAACCTAATGGTATTATCCAGACCTATAGGCTTCAAAGGAATGGAGTGCTCTATCCTTTTGGCTTTGATGCTGTGACTTTCAATTACACCGACGAAGAGCTGCTTCCTTTTTCCACCTATAGCTATGCAATCCTAGCCTGCACGAGTGGAGGCTGCTCCACCAGCGAACCCACCAGCATCACAACTCTGGAGGCTGCTCCAATAGGAGTGAGCCCTCCAGATCTTTGGGTCATCAGTGCCACTCAAATAAATGTGTCTTGGTCACCACCATCAATTCAAAATGGAAAAATCACCAAATACTTGCTTAGATATGACGGTAAAGAGTCCCTTACTGGGCAAGGCCTGTCCCTGCTGGTTTCCCACCTGCAGCCTTACACTCAGTACAACTTCTCCCTCGTAGCCTGCACGAACGGCGGTTGCACTGCGAGTGTATCAAAATCTGCCTGGACAATGGAGGCCCCACCCGAGAACATGGACTCCCCAACATTGCAAGTCACAGGCTCAGAATCAATAGAAATCACCTGGAAACCACCAAGAAACCCAAATGGCCGGATCAGAAGTTATGAACTTAGGAGGGATGGAACCATTGTATATACTGGGTTGGAAACTCGTTATCATGATTTTACTCTCACCCCAGGTGTGGAGTATGGCTACACAGTAATGGCCAACAATGGCCAAGGGGGTATTTTGAGTCCACTTGTCAAAGATCGAACCAGCCCCTCAGCACCTTCAGGGATGGAACCTCCAAAATTGCAGACCAAAGGCCCTCAGGAGATCTTAGTGAACTGGGACCCTCCAGTGAGGACAAATGGCGTTATCATCAACTATACCCTCTTCATCCGTGAAATGTTTGAAAAAGAAACAAAAATCATACATATAAACACAACTCATAATTCTTTTGATACACAGTCATTCATAGTAAACCAGCTGAAGCCATTTCACAGGTAGGTAGCCACATTTTGGTTTTCTGAGAGCAATCCACTGGCCCTTCTACTGCATGAGCCCTGGGTCACTTCTAATGAAGACCAAAAGCAAGATGAGATGTTTAACATCCCCAATCTCCATCTACTTAACCATCCATAGTGGACAAAGCACATCCTCATCCAACCAAAGCCTGCTTGCATAAGAGCAGAATTCTTGTAGGTGATGTCCTGAGGGTCAGTTTTTCAGAAAGGTTTGCAATTCAACATGATGTCTGGAACAAGTAATGCACAGATTGGTCAGTTCCCTAAATCAAGTCTGCCTGGAAATATGCATGCCTCCACACAGTTCTGAGAGCACTGATAGGGTCATCTGACTCAGACTGTGAAGGAAATGAGGTATTATTTTAAAGTACAAAAAAAAATGGAATCGTTGAGAGTTATCTCCAGCCAGAGTTGCCTTAAACCAAAATTCGTTTTGGTGAGAGCCTTTCTGATCAAATCCAGCACTTCTTTCAGGGATACTAAGGCTTCTCTATTTCCTAATTCTCTTCAGGACTCCCCCAATTCTGATCTCATGATTTTTCGGGACAGTGCCACTTTTCTAGCTCATATATTCCCAGCAATTCCATTTAGGCTCTGTTACATGCATGAGTGTGTTTGTCTCCACACAAAGGAATCCTGCCCATAGCTTAAATAATTGCTTGGCATCTTTCCCCATCACATTTTAAGTAACTTACATCCCCAGAGAGAAGAGTAATAAAAGACATTTTATGCTTAAAATTTAGTAAAATGAACAGAATCGTTTTTAAAAAATTAAAGACTGAAAGAGTGTTGATTTCCAACCACCATAGGTAAAATTCAACCATTATTATAATCTACTGATGTGTAGATTAGATCCCTCCAATAATTATCTCTGATATATAGTACTGTTTAAATGAAACATTCATGGTCTTATGCATCTACTCATGACAATTATTTAGGGTTGTATTAAATATTAAGCAGTAACTAAAACTTATTCAGGTATCCTCCCATAGCTAATCCACATGCTATGTGAGCTGGTTTTTCTCTAACTTTTGTTCAGGACATAAAAAGAACCCACTGTAACTGCAGAGCTATACATTTTATACTGGTTTTCTCTTTACCTGACTCTACCTGCAAGTTTCAAAAATCATTTCAATTTGCTCCCATTTGATGTTCTTATTCAAAAAAATTTCTAGAGAAGGAAAATTTGTCCAGATGTCAGAGGAACATTTTTTTCAGGTTAGAAAAAAAGTTTGATATATCTGATAAAATAGCAATGATACTTAAGGATGTGAGAGAGGTCCTTTCATTACCTATTCTAATTGAAGCTCTAAATGACATTGGCATAAAGCAGAATATCACTTTATGAAGTTAAAATTCTTGTATTTTTTTTTTAGTTTTATTTTTAGTGGATCATTGTTCACCGAATATTGTGAATTAATGTGTCCTCTTTTGAGCAACCCCAGCTGGTGAGTAGAAAGAAGTAGCCTGGGATTGCCCTGAGTAGCAGAAGGAACCTGACCCAGAATTTCAAAACGACCACAGATAATTCAGAAAACTAATAAATCCTATGTGGAAATCAAAATAGACTTCACAGAATTGCTTTGAAGTCAGATCTGCCATACACAGCTATGTATTTGATCACCAATAAACTGGTAGCTCTGATCATAGTAGAGATGGACAAGAGAGAAGACAGAGGGGAGGAGGAAAAGAAAAAGGGAATGAAAGAAGTCATGACGGAAGAAAGAAGTGTAATTAAGAAAATGATACCATGAAAGAGAAAGAAAGCAAATGAGAGAACCAAACCATTGATTACAGGTGCAAAGAGATAAGGTAGAAAATGGAAGAGGAAAAGGCTGGAATCAAAAGGAAAGAAGGGAGAAAGAAAAGTAGCTGGTACCTGAGGGAAAATAAAGGGTGACATAAAATCAGTGGTGTGTGGGGACAGAGAAAAAAGTGCTCGTTGCAGCCATAGGCAATTAATACTAACAAAAATCCCTTTTGTTGGAAGGGGAAAGTCTCCACTATGTAAATAGACCTTTCCAAGTGTCAGAGAACAGCTATGAGGCAAAACATAATTGATTGGTTGAGTTTAACTGGATGGTGATAAGGTGTCTTCATGATTGATAATCTAGTGTGCAGTTGAGTTAACTCTGCCCCAAAAGGTCTTTATGTGGTGTAAGAGAGCCTGTTTTAAGATGTCAGGTACCAGGTGAGGGGATTTATTACCACAGAGACCATAACTCCATGATGTTCCTTCATGACCTGGAAACATTCCTAGGGAATAGTGTAGCCCAAGCTGCAAAGATAGGAGGAGTTCAGGACTGCTGAAAACTGGTTCCCACTCCCCGAGGTCTGCATTCTTCATCGCTATGTTAAGTAATTCTGCAGAGTACCGGGATTTTCATGCTGGAAAGATCTTGAGAGTTTATTTATTCCAAACATTCCTGTTTAGGAAAAGACTTGTGCTCATCCCTTCCAAACAGATGAGGATCTTCAGTTTAGAAAACCAGGAGAATTTAAATTATTCTAAGATTTGTGAAAATATGACTTTTTATTCTCTAAGAGTTAGCTATAGATAAGAATAAATGCCAACTTAGTTGTCTTTTTTCCTGAAAACACTATGTGTTTTAAAAATTATTCCCAAGAAAATCTATTTTGCTGATAATCAGTAATTTCCTCCTTGTTTCTTGAAGGTATGAAACACGAATTCAAGCCTGCACCATCCTGGGATGTGCATCAAGTGACTGGACATCCATACAGACCCCTGAGATTGCACCTCGGATGCAACCTTCTCCTCATCTAGAGGTACAGATGGCTTTAGGGGGATTTCAATCCACTGTCTCCCTTCTGTGGACAGGACCACTTGAGCCAAATGGAAAAGTTTTGTATTACGAATTGTACAGAAGACAAATAGCAACTCAGCACGGAAAATCCAATCCAGTGCTAATTTATAATGGAAGTTCCAGTTCTTTTATGGATTCCGAACTATTGCCTTTCACAGAGTATGAGTATCAGGTAAGAAATTGTTATTATCAACAATTCAAATTGATTGTGTGTACTCATCAGTGCCTGCCTGTAAAAATGTCTTGCAATTTGAAAAACCACTTAAAAGAAATGTGGGGTTTAAGGAGAGTAATAATATATTTTTTAAATTTTTAAGCAGTAAGTGAGGGAGGAAAAACCATATTTATTTGCCTTTTTTAAATCGTCTTTGTTCTTGATCCATGTGATAGATGTTGTTTTTCCTATGTAGATTCTAGGTGAATTATTTGCATTTGTAATCAATAAAGTGGTTTTCACCATTAAGATTCTCTCTGTTAGCCGGGCTCGGTGGCTCAGCATGTAATCCCGTGCCTTGGGAGGCTGAGGTGAGTGGATTGCCTGAGCCCGTGGGTTCAAGACCCGCCTGGGCAACTTGGTGAGACCTCATCTCTACAATAAATCAAAAAACCAGCTGGGCGTGGTAGCGCGCGCCTGTAGTTCCTGCTACTTGGAAGGCTGAGGCGGAAGGATCGCTGGAGCCCAGCAGGTCAAGGCTGCGGTGACCGGGAGCGGCCACAGCATTCAGTCTGGGTGACAGAGTGAGACTCCAACTCAAAAAAAAAAAAAAGATTCCCTTTGTTAGTGTTGCCTTAGTAGGAGATACTCCCTGTTAAAAGATTACTTTTAAAATAGCTCATTAACGGTACTGAAGCAAAATAAAATCAAATAGTAAATATCTCTAGCCTCTGTGCTCAAGAAAGATACTGTGTGTTGAGAAAATTCTAGAGGAATACAATTAATTCACGTGCCCATGGGAATAAAGTAAGTTCTGTAGGATGGCCTGAAAAATAGAACTTTGCATATCCCTAAAAAGTCAAGAATTAAGAATAACAATTTGAACATATTTTGAAATCTACAGAGGACTTCTGCTAGGTTTGTTTTGTTTTGCCATCAGAGTCCATTTGCATTCTTGTAATAGAAATCCCATTTCGAGCATGCGGGGGGGGGGGGGGGGGGGGGGGGAACGATAACCCAACACAGCTGT